>VWZP01002982.1:997323-1282526 GCA_013396995.1 Dicaeum eximium | reverse complement strand
AAAAAAAAAAAAAAAAAAGCCCTACATGTATTTTGCATCTGCCATGGGTTCAGAGACTTCCTTTCCCAAACACAAAGGCTACAAACCTACCTAAAGTAAAGCCAAGTCTCCAAACAGCACTGGAGCAAGCTTTTGTCCCAGTCAGGCCTGAGAAAACAACCTCCCTGATCTTAAATAGAAATATAGCCCTTTGTTTCCCAAAAATCAATAAGGATTGGTTTGCTGAGTGCAGCATCAAGTTAGAAGTCCCAGGTAGTTTTCACACAGCCCAGGTTAAGCAAACAGAGGTCTCAGCATCAAAGGCAGCATTGTGCTGACCCATAGGCTAAAAAGTGTAGGAGCCTCCTGATCCCCAAACCACTGCCCTGCATCCCCTCCTGCTCTGGCTATGCAACCCTGCCCACTACACCCAGCAGGGAAGCATCACACTCTTCAGCAAACTTAGGCTATTTACCAGCCCAGAATGCAAGGACTTGTTTTTTGCTGTGTGGTGTAGTTAGGCTTTGCTTTGCAGAGCTTGCAATTTTTTAGTACCTAATTTATTTAATTTTTTTACTGATGCAGCATGAACATGCTCAGAAAGGAAGGTAAACTGAATCAAGAAGGCTGCATTTGCAAAATAACACAGTTAAATTTTTTTTTCATGTGTTATGTTTTGCTCCCACCATGGCCCAAACTAAAGTAGTCTTCCTCAAACTTGTCAGAAAAAATTGTTGAAAAAGTACAAGAATTTGGAATATATTAGTTACCAAGGCGCTTTCTGCAGAGTTTAGGTTGAAGGTCTTTCACAGCAGGGAAACTGCTCTTGAATCTCAGCCATACACAGAACTTGCAGAACCAGTTTTAACTTTATAGTAGACTTGCTGGACTATTCTGAATTTTAAAATGGAGAAACTAGTTTTCCCAATTTAATTAACAATCTAAGATGAGAAGAAAATTATTTACCTTTGTTATGACTTTACTTCTGAGTAAAATTATAACCCTCTACATGATTATTAAGAATATCTTTAAAAGCAACTAATTTTATGGTCTCTCCTACTGATCCTGTCACTTTTTTTCAGAATAAGACACAACACTTGCTCAAAATAAAACTCTCTCTTAACTTCAGAAATGAAGACATCTGTATTTCAGCAGACTGACATTGTAGATCTGACCACAGCCAACAAGGTTCTGAAGCAGCCACATTTTCAGTACTATCTTATACACACAACACCCTTAACAAGGGGGGGTGGGGGCAGGGAAAAAAGAAAAAAAAAAAAAAAAGGATTGGGGAGGGAAGAGAAACAGGAAAAAAAGGGGGACGGACAGGAGGTGCTTTCCAGAAAAATTAAAGGTTTACTCTTACAATTGTGGAAGGGATTAAAAAAAAGGGGGCAGGGTGAAGAAAACCTTTTGAATTTGGGGTGCAGTTCTTTATTCAAATGTGTTGAAACTAACCAATGGTTCTGTAAAGCTACAGCCAAAGAAAGCTTGTGTCTGAGTTAACTGTTTTGTTGTGATAAAATAACCACTTAACACATTTTTATGTTTCAATGCGCTATGCCACGTTTATCTAACATATGTAAACAAATAATACATTAAAATGCATGCCATGTTCCATTTCAGTAGGATTTCTGAAACAAGACAAGCAAAACTGAAACTACTTGCATAGCATTTTAAAAAATATTGGTTATGCTACACATTATACTTTGGACAAACAGTAGTAAATCAACACCCAGAAGTGTAATTCAGATTGAATTCAGTGCTAGCAAGGTAAGTACATCTGATGTTCCAGCTCTTTTTGGAAAACCAGACAGCTGATGCTAATTTCCATTTCATTGTTCAAATATATACTGTTAAGACCTCATAATTAAGTGCAGGGACAAAGATAATGCTATACTTGAAGGCTTGTTTTTATCCTTATAAAAACAAAAGTACAAAACCTGGGCATATGCAAATATATGCTTGCTCATATACACACACAAATCTCACCACGTGTCATTTTTAGTTAAAAGAGAAATGTGTCAACCAAACAAATTTTGGCTTTGTTCTGATTTCTCTGTTAAGTCACACAATGAACAGCTGATCTTCTGACTACAGCAACCTGGAAATGCACTGCAAGCTGCTTGATATTTTAAGTTGTATCAAAAAAGCATAACTATATTTTGAAAACTTATCACAGCTTTCAGTACAATACAAATAGTTTAATAATCCAGTTCATATAGGGATCAATAGGAAGGGCTCATCTCTCTCCCACAAAAAAAACAAAACAAAAAACAAAACAAAACAAACAAAAAAAAAACTAAAAAAAACCCAGATTGTTACTCTGCATTTAAGTTTTACATTAAAAAACATTAGAAATGTAATAACAAGAACTTGTCTTCCCTTGGCTAACCTTTATGGAGAAAGGGAAGGGTTTGGTTAAGGGTGAGTTTTTTGCTGCTTGCCTGCAGCTGTGGGTATAGCAGGAGAGAGAAGCAGGGAACAGAATTAGAGAAATGCCAATGTTCTATTCATCAAAGTTAAACATGCCAACTCAGGTGTATCAGCAGCTGATTTTCTTTTAACCACTCAACCCCTGAAGGAGATAACCAGTTGCCAGCACAGACACACAACAAAGGGATTATACTGAATACAAAAAGTAACACAAAAAAAATAGGCGGGGGAAAGACAGACGATGCAAGTTGTTACTGCTTCTTAATTAATTTTCTAGAGGTTTTAAAGTTTACAGTAATCCTTTAAGCATGGTGGAAAAGAAAAGAGTGAGAAACAGAGGATCAACTCAGGTGAGAGAGTGTGGACCTGAGCATATTTGTCTTTAAATCTGCACAAAGAAAAAAAAAATCAGACTAAATGAAGACTATCTTTCTCCATTTCTGCAAGTCCACAAAGAAGAGTTTCTGTTTTGAAGTGTTTGGGCTTTAGGTTTGTTTCTTTGTTTCTTGGGGGCTTTTTTCATTTTCAGATGAAATCTACTTGTGAAGTGAACCAGTCAACTGCAATACCTGAAGCTAATCTGGTCCAACCAAATCAACTAATCATCAAACTCACCAAAGTTACATGACATAAGCATAACGCACACCCAAAGGGCAGCCATATACTCTAGATAAAAATGTTTTACTGCTGAAGTTTGACAACTGGAAGATGCAGTATCATCACTCATTCCATTCTCCTTGTTTTCTATGGCTTGCAAGATGCACTGGTAATGCCCTAAGCCCTAAGATCCTTTAGATGTCTGCTGGTGAATCTGGCACAACTGCTGTTTTTCTCCTGTCCACAAAAATCAGTGGCAGGATGATACCCCCAGAAACCCATATCTCCACTAGTTGCAAAATTCTGTTGTTCTGTCTGGTGCCTTAAGGCCACCACCCGTTGATTGCTACCACAAATTCCCTAATATTTGATTTCACTTTCAGTAACTCAACAATGCACTAGGAAGACTGGAATTACACAACTTGTGCTATTTAATTTTTTTAAAGGCTTATCACAGTCATTCACATTGAACAAATAGGCTTTCCTTGCTTGTAAGTAATTTCGTTCCCTAAATAGCAGCAAACTGCTACTACCACTTCCAGGTGAGAGTTATTTTCTTCCAACCGAATAATGCAGAACCTCTGAGATACATTCATTGCCTGGAGAACATAGCAAAGACAGCAAAATTGACAATTATGGAAAAAAATGTAATCCAAGCCAAAAAGCTGACTCTAGACTAAAAATTTACATTATGAAATTTCTAAAGGTAAGTCACACACAAGCACCAAACAGGCACACACAACCACCCCCAGTAAATACGATGTTCACACCACAGCAGGTCAGTAAAGTGACACTGCAAAAACCCCATTAATTCCTCTGCTCTGCATTAGCAGGGGTGCCCACACAATCTGTACCTTCCATGAGTATGGAAAACATGTCTGTGCTCTGCCTTGCAGTTGCCCAGCACTAACAGCACCGCTGGACAGATGCAGTAATCCTGGCAAGTGCATCAACAAAACCACAAAGGTTTCCAGCTACAGGAACCACTCCAGCAGATGAATTGTACATGAAAAAGTCTCATGGATGACCAACAAAAGGCTCCAAAAGACACTGAGGCCACCAAAAACCAAAACAAATAAACCAAAAAACACCAGGAAAAAAACAGCTTAGGTTGCACTTTTAGGTAGTCAAGATACTTCGCTGAAGGAATCCACTCCAGAAAGTTTTATACCAATTCTTTAAACCTTCTGGGAGTTGCATATAAAGACATTTTAAGAAAATATTGAAGGAGCTCCATACCTGACTAGGAAGAAGGGGAAGGAGTCTCTAAGTGGAAAATAACATGTCTGTAAAGACACCAGTGTAATCATTCCTGGCTTGGAGTCCCGAGAACTTCCTGTCTGATTGTGCCATTGCTCTGTCTTCCACTGGGCAATTGCCTGTTTGCAAACTTCCCATCACTATCTTAGGGCCAGAAAGTTGTTCTGCTTCAGATGGTGTTTCAGAAGTTCCAGAACAGGGGTATAATTTACTTCACTCTGGTAAGAAGGGCAAGGAGGGTGAGGATGACTTTAAATGCTTTGTAATATCTTTTAGACAAAGCAGAAAATTCAATGCCAGTTTGTTTATTTGTTTAAATACATGGAACCTTGTACATTTGATCAGAATGTGATTCTAGTGCAAATAAATCTATATACTTCCTCCTATCTTTGAGTTTTGATTATTTTCTCCTTCAGAGCAACTCAGCTGTACCTCGGTTGTTTTTCCAATGTCACCTCCAACAAAGTCTAAACTTCAGAAAAGAAGCACATGCAGGGTAGAGAGAATTATAAAGGTATGAGGTACTTATTTCTCTCTGAGGAGGTCATATCACCAGTCAACATGGGATTCCTATTACATACTAGTCTGGATGAAGAATACCTTTTGACTTTACTCCAAGCCTCAGGCTTGTTCACCATTTAGCATTAGAAAAAGAGAAAATATTTTAAATAAAACCATCAAAACAACCAATACATTATAGTATGGTGTGCACATACTC
Organism: Dicaeum eximium; assembly: GCA_013396995.1. Lineage (NCBI taxonomy): Eukaryota > Metazoa > Chordata > Aves > Passeriformes > Dicaeidae > Dicaeum > Dicaeum eximium. Next base: position 1,277,536 of record VWZP01002982.1, on the reverse strand, counting down.
AAAAAATTCTTCTTGAGCATTTCATCTTGCCCTAAATAACAAAAGTCAGAAAAGGACAAAAGAAAGTTAACTACTTGCATAATTCTCAATATTATTTTTTTTCCAACTGTACTGGTTTTGGCTGGGGTAGAGCTCATTCTTTTTCCTAGTCACTCATTTTTTTCATAACACGGGCATGTTTTGAATTTGTGCTGGAAGCAGCATTGGTAACACAGGGATGTTTTAGTTATTGCTGAGCAGTGGTTGCACAGAGCCAAGGCCTTTTCTGCTCCTCACACCACCCCTCCAGTGAGTAGGCTGGGGGTGCACAGCCAGAACATCTGATTCCCCACACACACCAGTGACCAAAGGGATACCCCACACCATATGGCATCATACTCAGCATATAAAGATGGGAGAAGAAGGAAAAAGAGGGGACATTCAGACTGATACCATTTGTCTTCCCAAGTCCTGGTTTTGTGATGGAGTCCTGCTTTCCTGGAGATGGCTGAACACCTGCCTGCCCATGGCAAATGGTGAATTAACTCCTTGTTTTGCACTCACAGCTTTTGCTTTACCTATTCATCTGTCTTTAGCTCAACATACGAGTGTTCTTGCTTTTGTCCTTCCAATTCTCTTCTCCATCCCACCAGGAAGGTGGGATGGGGAAGATGGGGTTAAACCACAACACCAGAGAGGCACTGGGGATTGGGAGTGGTCAGGGAAAATACAGACTACTGGCAGCATACAATGCTTCACAGCAAAATTTACCTGAAAATATATCTTATCAGTGTTGAATTGATGAGTTCAGGCTTTTAAACTGAAAGCCCTGACTCTTCAAGGCCCATGAATTTGGAGACTGACTGGTTTCCAATTTTGAAGTACAGAGATTTTAGTGAACTTTCTGATAATGATTCAATACCGCACTATTTTTTCTTTTATTCTCTTTCACTTAGAGGTAGTCTGAAAACCCCTAGTAGAGCACAATTCATTACTCAATCTTTTCAGAACCCATATAATGAAATGAAAGTATTCTCAATTTCTGCTTTCTTTTAACCATCTACTTCAAGCATATATCACTGATTTCTGCCATAATCCTCTTTCATTCATTTCACTTTTCATGTGAATAAAAGAGCCAAGTGGAAGAGTATATCATTGCCAGCTCCTTGATAGTGTGATATTTGCAATTTTTCTTGGAAAGGGAGAAGATCTTGCAGAAGCTGATAAAAATATGACAAAATCTGAGCTTCTTATGTAACAAGTAATTATGCTTCTCAACTACAGACTAAAATCCTAAAAAAGAATAATCTTGACAAAAGGAACCATATCCAGAACTTCTTTATTTACACACCATGATTTAAGTCAATCTTGTATTTTTGGAAAAAAAAAAAAAAATCAGGCACTCTGAAATGGCTGATTAGCAATACTGTTTTCCACTTCACTGCCTGACAGTGCTTGCAGTATGCAGAGAGGAGAATGCTACAGGCTTTTCATAATCTTGGTAATCAAGGTTAATACCAAATTTGCATACCACCTTGCAGATGCAAGGAATGTTTCCTGGATGAACACTGAGGTTAAAGTCACATATATCTCCAGAATATATATATATATACAGATATATCCAGATATATATCCAGAAACTAAGCACCAGCTAAAAATATTACACATTCATCTCAAAGTAAGTCCTCATGAGTTTACAGCCAGTAGTGCTTCACTTAAGATTTTTAGGTAATTATTAAGGTAATTCATAAAATAGATTCATATAGCATACTAACCTCCAAATCTTTCATTGGAAAACACCAAGCATCTACTAAATTTTCATCACCTCATCCTGAAGATAATCACTGTTTTGCAGGGAACAGTGAAAAAAGGTCAAAATCTGCATCAGCCTCATTGGCACTACATTATTTGATGGAAAGAGAATTGAAGAGTCTTGTATGTAGAGCTATGCAATTCCTTACAATACTTCAGTACTTCAAGTATAATATTTCTACTCTCCTTTAAGTTCAGATCATACATATAGCATAGGAAATCCAGAGCAAAGTAGAACAAAAGAAAGTACTCATAAATTTTAATATAATAAAGAAAAGCAGTGGACAATGTTGAAAATTTTAAACAAAGGGAAAGGAAAGGAGTAAACTGCTGACATTTCTTTTTTCAGAATACAACCTCTCTGACTTCTAAAGTCTGTGAATTCAGTTTTTCTCTAGGACTAAGAATACAGCAACAAAGCAATTGCTCAGATTCTACAGTTCTGTAGCCTGTAAAAACCAAGGCATCCAAAGTAATCTCTTCTACACCCCTGCTGGAATGGAGTTCTAGGTGTTTTGTGGAGGCAGAGCCATCTCTGCTTGCAATGGTGAAGCACAGCTTGGATCACTGACAGACACAGCTGACATATTTTACTTGATTAACAATAACTTCTGTTATTTTTTTTTCTGCTATTGTAATTGTAAAAATTCTTTGATACTAATTAATCAGCTTAGCCCTTTTCTAATGCAGCAGACCCCAGATGAATTAGGTCTCATCAAAATAGGTTAACAGAAGTCAAACTCACCAAGATAGGAAAGGTATTATATATCTCTTTAAGGCAATTTTAAAGTTCTTAAATAAAAAAAAGGTGGTGGGCAGGAGGAGACAACACAATAGGTGGGGGAGAGGCCAACAGCATATATCATCATTATTTACTTGCTTTCCCACCACCATCAGTCTCTTATCCCTCAGGAAGTTCTTGTGCCCAAAACTGAGCTGACTCTGGAAGGAAAGAAAGCACGTTGTGGCTGGCCTGCAAAACATCCCCTACTGAAACAATGCCACAGACCTGAACTAACAGGCAAAGCCTGCTTGTCGTCTCTGAGAAAAAATAAAGAGTTGCCAAGAAGTCTCCCGTACTTATGGTGTTACTGAAAACCTAGATGCTGGCACTTCAGCTGTGACAAGGCTTGTTTGGGCAACGCTCACTTTCACTCCCTGCACTATGGTTTCCCAGTTTGAATACTGCAATAAGTCAGTACTTGTACAAGTCCTTTGAGAGCTGTGAGTGCTTTGTGATCTGCAGAACTAAATTATTAAAATGGTTTTGGTAATCACTCTATTGGAAATTACATGGTTTTTTGTCATCACCAAATCAATAAATATCTTGGAAGAACTGAGAGAGAAATGTGACAGATATGCTTGCACGCATTCATGTTTATCCTAGCAGTTAAAAAAGCTGGTGTTTTGTTTGTACTGGCAAGGCTTGGAAAAGCAATAAGAAAGCTCATTATTTAAAAAGTGTTTCTCTAACTAACTCTTCAATTAACTGTATAAAGAAGAAGTCTTCTGATTAAGTGCTGCCTAGCAAGTAATAGTCAGGAGAACACTTAGGGGTTTAGAAAGTGTTTCTGATGAGAAAGCAACATCATTCCTCTTTGGAGATATTTTCAAACATTAGAGATAGTGGTAAGTAGTGAGGCAGTTACAAGTGCTTTCATCTGGTGAAAACTATGAAGGAAGACAAAGGAAACAAAGCCATTTCATTGTGCAGTAATGAACTAGAAACAAAGTAGTTTATTGACAGTCACTTTAAATTCTTAAAAGCCATAAAGCATTCTCAATGGAGTTATTCCTTAAAAAGAGTGCTAAAGAATACACAAGGAACCACCTACACAAAGAACATTTCAGTGACTTATACTACCTGGAAACACAAGCAGTTCCAAGTTTAAGATAAAAAAGCCTTTCAGTTTATTAAGTATTACTTTAGATTTCTTTAATTATACATCTAACTCATTTTTTACTAACACATTTTGAGAAACAATTTTTATGTCTCTGCTAGAATGAAATACCAACCACCAATCCAAAAAGTCCTAATTCATACTTTATTTCTGAGAATCCTTAGAAACTTGAATAATTTAAAAGGCTTCATTTTAATTTTAAGTCTAAATTATTATGCTTCCCCAAGTGAGATTGAAAGGAAATGGGAAGGGGAAAAGAGCCAAGAGAAATGGGTGGTAGTGGGTTTAGGGGTGATAGTGGCAGACAAAGTTAGATCTTATTTCTACAGCCACACAAAAACTTACACAAAATATGACCAAACAGGTTTAAATAACCACAGAATAAAAAAAATATATTACATTTAGGAATCCAGAAAAAAAGTTAAGCACACCTCGACTTGGGGGGTGGAGAAGGCTGGGCATCCACAACAGCCATTTCTGTCAGGCACATTCATGGGTCTAAAGCCTGCACTGTGACCAACCTCCATTCACTTTTTTCAGTCTGGTTTACTCACCAGACCATAAAGGCCCCTAATTCTTGAATTGGAAGAGGATTCTCCATCATATAAGTGAGGATTTTGAGAATTCTGTCATATTCCTCTAAACTGGGTCTTTTCCCAGGCCAGATAACTCGGTCTACTTCAGCATTGCCTCTCACGAACAGTTGCAGACTGCTCTCCTCTGCCCCTGAACTCCCCCTCATGATGAGATTTCCATCAGACAATTTTCACTGTCTTGCAACTGAACATCCCAGACTTAAAAAGAGAGTTGTAACATTAATTGGTTGGCTGCTTATCAGTGTTGCTCAAAATTTTCAGAGAAAGCACTTTCCATATTACATTTTTACCTAGCTAGTTAAAAAACCTACACTAGCTCCATTTTATTTATCAAGTGTGTCTTTGGTATTATTATCAGTAATCTTTCGTATTCCAAGATATTTTAAATAAAGGCCTATGAAAATATCAGTCCTTTGGAATGTTGCTAAATTTTTTTAAACATTTTTTAATTTCTTGATGTTAGATAGTATTTCAAGGGTAAAGTTCATATATAAAAAAAGGACATTTGCCTTATAAATAGGAAGCTGGAGTTTGGGAGGGTGGGTTTCTTCTAAAGTTAGCCTATAACTCAGCTCTTCACTGTTCACACAGGTACTTTCCATTTCCACTTGTGGCTTTCCTTCTTCGCTATACCAAATTACTAAATCACATCTAACCCCTGTCTTCCCAAATTTTCCTGCATGCAGCTTGTTTTAGAGTCTCACATGTCTACGAGTTCAGAATAGTGATCTGATATCCAAAAAGGCAACAAATTCTCATATTTCACAAGAAATCTGTTTCCTACCTTATGTGGCATATGGCCCAACTGTACACACCATTACTCAATCTTCAGTCTACCATCTTCCTGTTATACTTCTATTAGAGTTTCAAGACCTTTCAAGATCATAAATGAAAGTAATTTTCCAGGATCTTTGAGCAATTTAGACTTTCGCAAATCCTATAAATCATCAATATTATAATAAAGAACAAATTAATTATCCAAATCAGGATTCACTATTCTGCAAGAAAATTATTTGGCTCGCCAGAGTGTTCCTCCAGCACTTCTGAACTGATGAAAGACCTTCTGATTGGTGCAGTTCAGTATTTTTACTTTGGTAGCTATGCTTCCAGTTGCAACATCACTGGTATGAAGACAGTATTTCAGCCAGCACATCTGCTAAAATACAGAGCAACAATACTGTACAGTGGATTTTTAAAGAGCCATAAAGAAACCAAGTAATTAGTGGTTTAAAAGTTTGAAATTTACATTTCCAAGTCAAGAGTTTATTTACCAGTTTCTGATATAAACATCAGATACATAATACAAAACCAAAACTGAAAAGCTCACGGTTCACATTTCAATGTGGACCTCATATGTGAGCTACCACAGATGTGATCCTGTGGAAGTTAAACAAATCTTCTGAGGATGAGGGGGAGACCATACAAAAAATAGCAAACAGGGACTTCTGGGAGAGTGTTAAAAAAAAAAATCAAACAAACCACAAACAAACAAAATCAAACTAAAAAGAGATTACATAGGTAGCAAGGGAAGTGGAAAAATGACTGTAACAGAAGCAGAAAGGAAGAGACAGCTCTCAGCAGTCAGATAACCCCTACTGTGCAAAGCAGGAGAGGACTTGAGGAAATGAACAGAAGCATTAGACAAAACAATTCATACAGACAGGAATAAACATCTCAACTAAAATAAATTAATTACACTAACAACCAACAAAGAAAACAATGAGACAAAACTCCTAGTCACTTACAAAGTTTAAACAACAAAAATCCCAAAATATTTTTCTTTTGAAGCAAACCTGAGGCAGGTCCAAGGTAGCATATTTCCAACAGAGTGATAAAAAAGAGATTCCAGAACTAACAAGTACCAAAGTCAAATCAACCTTGATCCCAAGGGATTGTCTAATCAAACTCTTTTCTTTGAGAGCTCATCCACATGTTAAACAAGCAGAATAGTGGTTGCAGATATCTTGCTAGCAGGAGACAGGAGACAGATTGTGTCATTACATGACTTCGGAAACTCCCCAAGTGCAAAATATGACAACTGAAGAATTACAGGCCCCAGGCTTGGAGAAATCCCCAGGAATAGTCCTAACATGGAATTTACATCAGAATTCCTTGTCATATGTACTGTAGATACTAGAAGCTTAAATCATTGCAAAAAAAAAAAAAATACTATCAGGAATACAGAAAGGCACCACTTAGGTTCTTAAGCTCAAAGTTCTTGAACCACATATATGCTCAGGGCTGGAAGTGTATTCTGGGGGAGGTATGACCATGAGTTTGTCCTACTCCTGAGCTCTTCTGCAAGCCTCCACTGCTATCTGCCAGCTGAGACAGGGTACAAAACTAGATAAAAACTTCTTTCCAGTAAAGCTATTATAATAAACTGTACTAGGGTTTTTGTCAGAAAATAAATATATAAATAATTGCCCAGCAGAATACAGTTAAAGAAAGTTAAGGAAATTGATTATTTGAATAATATATTCCAGTGAGTAAAAGGAAGTGTTAAATTCATCCAAAAATGCATAAACTGAATAAGCTAGAGTGACATGCAAAAACACTGTGCTAGTTTTGAGCAGGAAGCAGTAATGTTTCAACAGAGCACAGCAGAGTACAGAAGTGCTGTGTTTAGAAGCAAATTAGCCAAGGTTCAACACTCTGTTATTACAACTTACTTGGCCGTGCTGCTCACCTCCAAGTCACCACACGAGACCTCCTTGGAGTGCAACCTGTGCTATTCAGCCCCTGATAATCTCTGCTCTCCTCCCTCATTTAAAAGTGAAGGAAATGGCAGTGGAGTTTACCTGATTGTAACAAAGTACATGCAAACAATTGTGCTCAGCAGTGATCTTTAACAGTGACCTTGCTTGTACAGGCAAGGATCCAATTCCCAGCTTAGTAAAGGACCACTTCCATCCTGTTGCAGATACCAGTGCTTATTTTCCTCAGTGCTAGCTAAACTCATTGACCAACAGGTAGATAAAGGTGCCAAAATCACAAGCTACAAGTGTACAGCATGGAACTTATATGAGAAAAATGAAAAAAATGTTTCCATTCCAAAGCATAACTCAACTGAAAACTAAGGGGGAAAAACCCAAACTTTTAAAAAAAAAATTAAAAAATCTACCAAGAGCAATGTTGAACCTTGAGAGCTGAAAGAACCAAAATCACAAAAATTCTGACCCTGTTTGTGCAAACAAGCAGTTATGCATAGCTAGCACACAGATTTCCCCTCCTGTTCATAAAAGCAATTGTGCAGGTTGGCCACAAATCACAGCAGGTTGCATTAGCAGTCCTCCTGTTCTACTGCAGGGTTGTGTTTAATTTAAACATAAACTGGGTTACAGGTGATTTCCATATTCTGTTGGACGACCAAGCAAGGGAAAGAATGAATTTAAGCAGAGTCTATGGAGAGATAATGTGAAGGTTATAACATAAGTGAAAAATGGCCACATTGCTAAGATAAGGCCCCAACCACCAATCTCATTGTCAAGCCTGGCCATCTGTCAGCAGAAACCTGATTTACTGCATATAATGCTGCTATACTTGATCACTACTGCTCTGTTATAAAAGGCTCCCGAGGTTTGTTTAAGGACACCAAATGGTACTTTCTAGCAACATAAAAAGGGTTAATAAAACACCTCCTCAAAAGCCAAGCTTTTTCGAATCAGGCTTCAGAACTTTAAATCAAATTTTACCCAGTTTCAATGCCACTGGTAGATGAAATTTCTTTACAAATAAAAATATTAAAACCAAGGAAACAAAACCCAAAAAAAACCCTCATAAAATGATAGTAAATTACATAATTTTCACCATATATGTAAGGCTGCTTGCACTGAAGCTTGTTTATGAATGTTATTTTGATGGTGGGGAATTGCAACAAACTTCAGATAAAGGCACTTTTAAGATTCCTACAATACCACTATTCAACAAAACCATGAATAAAGCAGCCACTTTCTTTCATTTAATACTGGCTACCCAAACTGTTTGCAAGAGCACTAATGATGAATATTTAAACAGGGGCCTGCAAGCACATTAGCACCTCATGGTGTAACAGTTCAGGTGAGCACATGTAATCCAACTGTTCCCACTCCTAGACACCAGAACAAAAATGCCCATGTATGAGATTCATCCTTCATACCAAATACCCACTGAGTAAAACAGCTGCAGGTACTTGCTCAGGTTAATCAAACAAATCCAATAACAGCATCGAGTAATAACAAAACAACTTTTCCCTCCAAACAACAGGCCTACGATGCAGGTGGTTTTGTCCCATAGCAAGCACACAGGAAAAAAACACATCCTGAACAGCTGCTCATTAGGTGAGCACCATTCTGCCTGCACAGCAAATGAAGCAAATGTCATGTGGAAAAAAACACAGTTTACGGTCATGTAATTAGACACGGTAACACAGGCATACACAAAAGAGGAGGGACAACAAGCATAAATTAAAATTGCACAGGCAATTTATCTCCAGGAGTTTATAATTTTTGATGTTCCTGGACTTTAACCTTACCATTTCTTTTAACAAGGCTTTTTTCTAGCCAATTTTTTTTCCTATTATACAATAACAGATAACTTTGTACAGTCACCTGCTATAAAAAAATATCCATTCCCATACAATTATTTATACTGAATGGAACACTTCACTTGAGGACACTGGGAAAATTCTCCATCAAGTGTTCCACCAGAACAGATCAAAACAACACAAAGTGAATAGGACCTTGCAGTAAACATTATAAAGTGGTGTGAATTTATTGCAAGTTTACCTGATACTCATTGGGCCAGAAAGTGCTGACGGCCAACTCTGCTCGAAGCCAGTCTTTGCCAGTGGAGCCAGTGACATTCCAGATGGGATTAGCCAGTGGTCCTTTGTTCACCCTAACAAGGATGTTCAAAGTGCCTGGGTTTCCTCCATTCTTGCTGTACAGAAGGTAGCTGAAATCGATGCAGTGAGTATCATTTTCTTTCATTGTGGGGAGCTGAAGTCGAGTCTTTTCTCCAGGGTCATGGTCTGATGAAATCACTATCATATATGATCCTAAGAAAGGGGGGAGTGGGAAAGGGGGGAAAAAAAAGTGGTATTAAGGAAGAAGATAAATACTAAGAAACTGATTGTTCACTGTGAAAAGGGATGAAATGCATAGGTTTTCTTATCCCAGAAACCTCAAAATTCAAGGGGCATGAAACCTAACAGGCTATAAAATGGCTAGACATATGACTGAAATAGTACCTACAGAAGATATCACATATCTCTCAGGACCTTTCTAGATGCCTCCACCTACAAACTTTTCTTTCTCTTGTTTTAGGATCAGATAATTGGAAATAGGACCACAGATGGTAAAAGAATAACAAAAGAAGAAAAGGATCATCATTATTCTGGGGTCACTGAGGCCAAAATTCTCTCAACTTGCTTGGCAGATTTTCTGAAAACAAAACAAAAAATAAGGTCCACATTCCTCAGTGCAGCTTTATCATCCTTTTCTACCCAAAAAAAAGAGGTAGACTTGAATTTGAGACTGCTGACTTAGGACAACAGGCCAAATTTCTTTGGAAAGGTTTTGTTTGCTGTTCCACTTGCCAATGGATTTAATGGGATAACAGAAGTTTCTACAGCTAGAAGAGTGTCCATCTTGCAAATGTGTATGACAAATACATACAAGACAAAACAGGCTGTACCTGTCTAGCTACAAAGGCAGAAAGTGGAAATCATGTTTCAGGATGTTATACAGGCAGTAATAATGAATCAGTCTGTCCTGCTGTCCCACAGAATGGATGGCTGGGACAGGCTGCCATCTAACCTAGCCTGGAGCTGATCCATTTCCTCAAGAGTGACCACCCCAGACCAGGCACTACCTAGTGAGTGAACCCCACAGAAGAAGGCTTGCCAGACAGGGTATGCCAGGCTGAACTTTCCAACCAGGTGAGAAAATCCAATTCAACCTACAATCTGAATCATTTCTACAGGAAAGTTTCCTAACCGAAATTCACCTACCCATCTGCTTAATGATTCCAGAATCTTCCTGTTGATAAATTTTCCTTTTACTTTCAGTCCTAAAGGGCATCACAATAAAGAGCCTTCTCTAGTGAGGAAAGTTCAGGTTAAATCTATCAAAATAGAGAAAATATTAACCTAAACTTAAAAATGGATCTGTGAACATTTGCCCAAATGAGTAGTCTCACAGAAGTCCTGGGAGCACGTACATGAAATACTGGTAAAAAATCTTCTATGAAGTATGTTCATATAAATTATTATCATTTTGTACATAAAATTGTATCTTTTGATTTTTAGACAACAAGGAACTATCATGTTCTAGTATATCCTAAACAGTTGTATTAGCCATTCTGAAAATTGTTCACAAGCTGTTGCTCAGGAAAAGATGAAAATTTATGTACATGGATTAAATCATCTGTGTTACATGCTAATTTACTAGCTTGTAAAGCAAGTCTGTGCTAAAAAACTTTGGAAAAAGAAAAGGGGAGAAAGAAATACTACAGAATGAAAGCTGCTCTTATTAAAGCACAGTGCATTGAAATCTATATTTTTAGTAGTCATCTTTAAAAGGGGTTCAAAGGAAACTACTATAATGTAACAAGCAACCAGTTCATATTTAGAATTATATGCAGAATCCATTATTTATTTTTCTATTGAAGAATTTGGTAAAGTAGCAATTCCTGGTTATTTCTTCATCAATAATAGCCATTTATAAAATCACAAAGGAATCTTATACTATTTAGATTTGCTGTTACTTTAAGTCTTTAAAGATTATTGTCTAGCATCGTTTGGTGACTGCCTGGGAAAGTGTTTGTAAACTACATCCACTGGTGTGCATTTCTTATGCCCCTTGACCCTAGAATAAACTTACTAATATGACTAGAGAATAAGATTTTCAGAAATTTTTTTTACTAAATGCTATGCACGTAGCAAGGGGAGGCTGTACATCAGCAATTTGGTTTTTTGCCTTCTACATAAGAGTTGCAAAACTGAAAAGGTTCAGCAAAAAATTACAGACTGTTTCCCACAGTTAGCACTAATTGTCCATGGCCATCTAAATTGCCTCTTTGCCCTTGTTACTTGTATCTTGCAAATATTTTTAAGCAATATACAAAAAGCAACTCAGCCTTTCCTACAAAAAAAAAATTACTTCTAATATTTCTAAAGCTAGGGTACAGAAGAAGAGAACATTTTCTGAAAGTGAATTTGGTGGGGGGAAGCAGTGGAAAGGAAGAAACAGAATATAACCATCAACTTTTGCAGATTTTTAAAAATGTTTCTCTCAACTTCTCTCAATATAAAATCACTGGAAGGAAAAGAAAATCAAACTCAAATTGCAACAAATAAACTTCAAGTATTTAAAGATCTTGTTTCTATAGTAAGGGAATCTGCTATAGCCTTTGGAAGCTTCAACATACATTTTTAACATATCAACATATTTTATAGTACTCTACTTTCTCAACCTCATTTTTCATAATTTAAAAATACTTAGCAGTGAATTTGCATACATCTATCTGCATGTTAGTCCTACAGCACTTCATGAAATGCTCCAGACAGCTTTCATAGACCATTCATCACAAAGCCAAAGCATCTGTTCAGCCTCTTGGAAACTACTTCTCTTCTCCTCCTTTTTTAAAACTTAAGCAGCTGTATTCCACAAATTTACAGAACCCTACTCCCTCCTCAGTCATCTACCTACTCCAAGAATATCAGAAGCCAATGCCAGAGTAAACTGCACAGCAAAATTATATCTTTGGAAAACATACAAAATACTTTCTTACACCTTTCATAAGAAAGTAATTCTTTACTTGTAAAGAAATACAATAGGATTGAAAGAGTTATGAGTTTTCCCCCATTTATATATGCTTGCAATATCCTAATATTAGTTATTAATAATTATTTTACTGCAAAATCTTCATAATATTTTAAGATATTATTGGACTGGGCAGAAATGCAACATATAAACAAGGGAACTGCTCACAATCTCATTAATTCCCAAGATTACCTAACTGAGATTTTGAGTGAGAGGTGAGAGCAAATGTTACAGCCAACTACTCACAGTGGTGCTCCAGGCTGGAGCAGGGACACAGGGTGAGAAGGAAGGAGCAGCAGACACCAAGTGCAATGGACTGACTGCAGCCCCCAGTTCCCATCCCCCTGTGCTGGGGTGGAAATTTGGTTAACTTTACCCCAAGATGAATCTGTATTGTCTGTGACAGTAACTGGTGATTTACAAAATAAGTGATCTCCTTGTCTTTGTCTCAACCCATGAGCTTGCCCACACTATTTTCCCCCTTGTACTGCTGAGGAAAGGACCAAAAAAAAGGCAGGGTGAGATGCTGGCCAGGGTCAACACACCACAGTAACCAGAAAGGTAAAGAACAGCACTTAGTGTTAGCTAACACTAGTAAGTGCTTTATTAAACCCTAGTAGAGCCAGGCTTCATGGTTTTTTTCCCCATTATTACTGGCCTAATGAGGTCAGGCACAAGCAGATATAAAACACTGTATACATCTAATTCACTTGAAAACAATGAAGAAAAACCACACTAACCTGTGTTGCTTCCACTAAGATTTTACAAGAAGGAAGTAAAATGCAAGTGAGTTACTCCATTAAATCCCAAAATGGTAAAAAAGAAAAAATTAAATTAAATTATTAAAAAAAAAGAAAAAGAAACAACAAAAACCAAGCCAATAAATTTGGGGCAATGGAAAAAGAAAAACTTAACATGAAAGAGCACATGTTCATTTTTTCTTCTTAAAAGACAGAAAGGGCAAATTTCATCTTTGGATGATGCTGCAAAGAAATGAAAGAAGAAAAGTATACAAAGCCATTATTTGTGCCTGGACAAAGACCCATTGCTCTTAAATATTCCTTTCAACTACCTATTTTTCACCATGCTCCAGCATGACGTCTTCAGTTACTCTGGCAGTTAGTGCAGTTACAAAATACACACAACTCATCAGTAACATTTTTCTTGAAAATTTTCCTTGTAGTTTGATAGTGATGCTTTTCATCTTTCTTTCAGTAATTCCCAGAACAATCTTCTCCATTCTTGTGAATTTACAATCTTTAAAATTCATAAATATGTTCTCTTCCCCCCAAGAAGTTTAAGTGTTAATTTTTTTACACTTAAATGTAGTTTAGATTTCTCCAAATCAAACTCCATGCTCTCACTTAGCTTTTCTTCTCTGAAGTGCCTTCTATCTGTTTGCTGGTTAATAACTTCTAATGTTATTCCTGATGTAAAAGGTCAATCCAATTCTCTCCTACACAAAACAGAAACACCAGACTATGAAACAGCTAAATGGCACTGCCTCCTAAGCTTTGACTAAGTTCATGCAAACAGTTCAGCTTTAGGATCAGTCTTTTGGGAAGAGTTTGATGCCTACTTGGTATTTAAGTCATGAACTTGCTAAAAGGCATCTACATAGCTGTGGAAGAAGAGCTACGAGACTTTCCCTGAGCCATGTTATTAAACAAAGCTGTATATACCTCATTGTTTTCACTGCCTTTTATTTATTTTCATAACCAATAAACTTGATGTCCTAGTTCAGTGGCAAGGACAGATCATTTCAGAATAAAATAATTCTTTAACGAATTAATTGTGAAAAGTCTTAGGTTTCATCCCCTACTGAAAACCAAGCTTTATCACCTAGAAGTTAATCGAAGCTAAGAAATCATGCTAAGATTAAAAAAAAAAGTCTTTATATAAAATAAAATTTGACCACTGTAAGGTACCAATGTGACAAAGCAGTTTCCTGATCAAATTATTTTCTCTCACTTCCTTGCTTCCTGAAAAATGGGTTTGTATTTGAAGTGTGAAACTTGTAATTTTCAGAAGGTCGGTCTTCGGCTCCCACAAATCCTCTTTCCTCTAAAGCAGAACTAACCATCAAAACATCTCCATTTTGGGGACATACTGTGGTGATTTGTCTGCCTGTGAATGGCAATGTCAATTACACAAAGTGGAGGGTCCAGGCACTTATGTGCCTTATCCTAAAGCTCGAGACTATGTGACCTTTTTATCTTTTAATAATGACTGTGTAACATAGCCCCTGATTATATATTGGGCAACATTTATGAGAGACTGCAGGCAAAGAACAGACACTGAAATAGAGAAATAGGCTTGCAACTGGAAGCAGGCTGCAAAAAGTCCAGAAAGATCCATATTAATTCACAGAAAACTTGTATTTCACATGCAATAGTATTTATGCCTATTTTGTTCTTTGGAGAATGTCTTCCCCGTGGCAGTTTGAGAGAGTCCTTTACTTCTTCTTCTGTAATTTGCAGGAAGGGAAAAAATAAAGGCTAATTATAAAAAGTTAAAAGCTCTTACATTTTTCCTTCTTGCAAGAAGGATATTCTTTTCAAAAGAAAAAAAACCAAAGTCTATGAATATATTAAATATACTCCAGGTAAACATCCATGTGCTTGGTCCATGTGCTTGGGTTTAATAAAACCACAAACCATTATAACCTTTTTATCCTCTTTCACCCTCCATTACCCAACATATAGTAAAGGTCTGCAACCCTAGGACAGAAAAAAAAATAGGAAAAAAACCCAAAGAAATTATGAAGACAAATTAGAGACATTGCTAGGGCTTTTTATTTTAGTGCCCTGCATCATCAGGTAAGGATACTCCTTAAGAAGTGTATCTAGAGAAAAATGTTACTTTGTAACACTATAATCTTACTTAAGATACATTATTTGATACAGACTTAAAATATTCAGTATAGTTATATCCTGATTTTACCTGCTTTTATTCGAAAAAAAAATCAAAAATAATGTTACTGGTGTAAACAACACAAGATTTCTCTAGAATTTCTTTAGATAGCTACAATTCAGAGGTATCTTTCCATTTACTTCACTTGTTTACAGTATCATTCCCTATACAAGACTCAAACTGTCGAAGGCTTGTTTCCATTTCTTTATAGATTGTCAAAGTGAAAGTGAGGGTGAATCAGGATCATGAATTTCAACTTCATTGCCTAGCTGAGTTTCAAGGAACCCCAGCTCAAATGCAAGGCAAGATAAGACTCTGAATTTACTATGAGATTAAAAATAACAACAAAAATACAATATAGACAGGGGAAGTTTTTCTGGAAAATGCAAATCTTTTGGGGGTTTCCTACTTCCCAGTAGAAAATGAGAATTATTAAAAGAACCAACCCAAAGCAGGTTATTAAGCTACACTGCATAAATACAAGCAGAGCACTCACTCAGTTTGAACAGAGACTTAGCCTCATGGACTGCAAGAGCTCATCAATTCATCAATTTCACACTGACATTGCAATTTCACAGGAGGAGAGAAGGTGTCCTGCCCTCCAGGCTGTACTCCTTGATGCCAAAAGCCCTGCTCTACAGCAAGGTCAGGCAACTGGGATTCCTCCATTACCCACACCCATGGAGGTCAAGCAACAGGGACACAGCCTGACAACACAGCCTGATCCAGGCAAGGCAAATAAAAACAGCATCAAATCAGCCAAAGAATTAGTATCATGGGCAGTATAACACTTTATCAGTATTTACAACTATGATACTACTGGCTTGATACTAATATCACTCATGACACGTTCAATTCCATGAGAACAAGAAAATGTTTGCAATTAAAAGGGAAAACAAGAAACAAAAAACCCCTCTATGTTTCAAAGGCATGCAGCATTTGCAATAAATGATGAACTTCTGACTAAAACTTATTCCTTGGGCTGGATGTAGCTACAAAAGTTTTGTTCTCCATACTAACATTTTAGAAATCAATAACTATGAGAAATACACGCTCTGGAAGTGTTGGAATTCATAGTTTTCTCATACATAACACCAAAATCCTGTGGACTTGTTTGTACTGATGCAGAGAAAATAGACCATGATGACATACCAGTCTCTGAGGTATGGTAATTTTCTCCCTCTTTTTTCGATGGACCTTTAGCTAATACATAGACAGCATACAAAACCCGAGACAGAAAATTTTCAGCAACTGAAATTTGCAATGCAAGCTTGTAGTGTCTGTACAAGAGAACATTTATCTTGCATTGTGCTGCTCTGAATTGCCTCTTCCAACAAAACATTCAGAAAGTGACGTTTCATACAGTGCGTCAGGCGAGCTTACAAAAGGACGGTGTTACTGAACAGTAAGCTGCATTTCAGTAACCAAAAGGCACATGGAATAGTTTCATATTCGTTTAGGGATTAAGTGAGGTACTCTGTCATGAATTTTTTAACATCAGCATCCATGAATGGATGGCTAAGACAAAAGCAACAACAGCTCTGAACTGTCTGAATTTGTGCTGCAAACCCATAAATACCCCACGGATGGTGGCTTAGTGACTCCAGGATGCTTCTCAGTCACCCAGGGGCTGATATGGCTGCTCAAAGAGCAGCATACATTGGCCAGCTTTCTGTCTGGAAGAAAATGTCTTTTCTAAGAAAAAATTCCAAGGAACTCCCAACTGTAGATTAACATCAACTCGGGATGAAGCTATCCAGTTGGGATATCAAATAACTGGGTACCATTTGTGCCTGCACAGCCTAAAGCCAGTCAGATGTTTTATTCTGAAGCTGTCCCCAGAGCAGCAGCTAAAGCTGCTAAACTCCAAGGCACTCCTGCACCTCCTGGGAAAATTTCAGTCCCATGAAGACACCAACAGCTAAAAACACTTGCAACGACTTCACTGCATGAAAAACAGGTGCAGAAAAGAGCTTAAATCCATTTTGCCTCATCATTCCTGTTAGCTGCTCAGATATTACTTGACTGGATAAGGTGTGCAGTAATGAACTCTGTGTTAGCTTTATTCCACCCATTTTTTGGGGATCAAATTATTTATTTCTGTGGAGTATTATTTATTTGGATAGAAATTAAAGTGAAATTTGAAAATATTTGGAGTAGTCTAGGGCACACAGTCTTATAGAAAATGTCAGTGCTGAGCACTTGCTTAAGTCCTTGGTGTGCTGCTGCACGTTCACTGCAGTGCACAAAAAACAAGTTCACAGAGAATTCACAAATGTCAGCCAAGGTGACCTGAAAGCTCACAACCACTGAAATTCACAGGACTTTTACTCCTACCTCATGTTCTCCTCCTTCTATGCTCGTCAGACCCTTGCAAAGCAGGACACAAATCCCACAATAAAAGACCTAGATCTCCTGTACCTTCCTCTTGAGAGAGGCAAGGAGACAGAAATGTTTGATTTCTTCATAGGTGAGGGAAATAAACTGACTCCTGGAAAAGTCCAACAAGAAGAAGAGCCACATTAAGATAAGAGAGGAAATTGAAGACAAGTGGAATTTTCCCCATTAAAAAACATAGTTACAAGTAACTTCTTTCAATTATTTTGAAAGTATTTAGAGAAAGGCAGATCAAAATGTGTCTTTATGACTATTTTTTGTTGTTGTTGCCTCCTAAAAAATCCTCTGGAAACACTTTAGGCTTTTTTCCCCTTCTAAGTACTAAGCGGCATTTAGATTTTAACCGAATGGGAAAAAATATAATTTTTGACTGTGCATTCATACTCAGAGTGTCTTTAACACACTAGTCTTTCTTCCAAAAGCAACAATATTAAAAGTGCATTGAGAAGATACTTACTCCTACCAGCTTAAAACTGCAACTGGAAACAGAAACAAAACTGGTCATTCCCTGGATAAGCATGTGACAGGAAAAAATAAGCATCACCAATCTTCTGAGAATACTACTCCCAAGCATCACCAACAGTTAAATAAAGGCTCATTACCAGATGTGACAGCAGATTAGAACTGCTATTACAGACCTTTCAGAAGAGGAAATTAAATGTCCTATATTTTTTTATAGTAGACTTAGAATTTATTTAAAGCATGGGAGGTTCATAAAACATTTTCACTGGGTTTTTTTAGGGTTTTTTGGTAACACAAAGAATATTAATACCTTTATTTTTAATCACTTTTTCTCGGCACCAAATAGTAATGTTTCCTCTTATGAAATCAATTTTCTTAGAACACTGCTTTATGCAACAGCTACCTCAAGACTCTCTGTTATTTCCAGGTTTTGTTGCCTTTACAAACAAAAGTGTAGGTGTAGGACCTACACTTAAGGATTTGTATAATCCTTAACTCATGTTGCGCATTTAACCAAGAACCAACTGCTGGTAAGGATTACTACTGATAATAGTTTTGAAAAACAATTTAAAACAATATTTAAATAGTGGAAATAACATTCACCCTATGTATTCAGAAGACAGATTTGTTTGCTGTTCTTCAAAAAATCATCCAACCTCCCCTCTGAAGTACATACCTCACTTGGTAGTGACTTACACTCCAGTTTAGTATAACCATAAGTCAAGCCTTTGTCAATACAACAGCAGTACTCTCTAGCGAACTCAAGTACTTGCTTAAGGAAAAAAAAGCTGGAAACCTTGAAATTTATTAAGTTCCAAGGAAATCTTCCATCTGTCTTCCAGACCATCAACACATGGTTATGCATATTTGTAAAATAAAATCTTGAGCAATTTAGCAAGTGTGAGACATTGACACTGAATGCCCCATAAAGAGCTGAATATTACATAGATGGAAAGGAAGAGGTTAAGAAAGGATCATATACAGAAGACTTCCTGTGAAATTATTTTGATTTTCCAGGTACTGATGGTAATGTTGATCTCGCAAGTGCAAGCAGCCCTCTAATGGATATCTCTATGAGGAGAACTGTAATAAATAATTTAACAACACCTAAAGAGTACAGTCAAAATCCATGAATCATACATATGCAAAAAAACCCAAGCCAAAACACAGTTAAAACATTTGTCTTGATATCTAGGAAGGCCTACAAAATACATTAAAAACTTAAGTTCAGAAATTAGAATTCCTTGCTGTCCTAGATGCTGGAGCTTGCAGTTAAAACAAAGACATGGGGTTTATGGTGTGGGACAGCCCTCTGCTCCACGGACATCAACAGCTCTTCTCTCCCAAACACTTCAACTGCTTAGCACTGGGACATCACACCCAGAGTAGAGGCTGTAACCTGCATGTAGCTGATGCCTGCTGCATCTCCATCAGCAATGATGGAGCCTAGGATGCCTGAGAGGTCATCCTATTTTCCATCTGAATTAGTTGTTTTAAAACAAAGGGATAAATAAGCTCTCCTTATAAAACCCTTGCCTCTCAAGTTATATTAGCAGCTTAACTGGTTTTACACTCTAGTACACACCGTCTTTCTTCTACAGGGAAATACTCCTGAAATAGATGGAAACAACCCTATCTATTATAAAAATCACTCATGCTAGCATACTAGCATTTTTTATAGTGTTTTGAAAGAAATCATTTGTGTCAGTGTCCAGCGATAGGAGAACAGCAAAGAGAAAGATTGCATATAAACTAGGACTTCTGTTTCAGAGAAAACTTGAAGTTCAACAGCTATGAATGGGGTTTGGTCATTTTTCTTGTTGTTTCGGGGATTTTTGTGTTCATCTCAGAAAATACCTCAGTTTATGAAGATTTACATATTTCCTCCTGACACCACACTTTCCAATTCATAAAAAATTGAGACAGCTTTTTGCTTCCAAATAGCTAGTTTATACATGTTAATGCTATTTAAATCCTCCTCATTTTTGAATACTGAAGTTCACAATGACAACAAAATACTACACATATTCACCCAAGCCCATAATAGATAGCTGGTAACTTTATGCAGGTGGAGCATT
Source organism: Dicaeum eximium (assembly GCA_013396995.1). NCBI lineage: Eukaryota > Metazoa > Chordata > Aves > Passeriformes > Dicaeidae > Dicaeum > Dicaeum eximium. Next base: position 1,257,593 of record VWZP01002982.1, on the reverse strand, counting down.
TTCTTGGCACCAACTAATGTGATTAACCTAAACTTCTGAAAAATACAAAAAACCTGATAAATCTACCCAAATATGTACCATATGAAGGATGAGAACCTTGCCTCGATTTCAGACAATTGGTGAACTTTTAACACAAATACTCATTAATCAAACACTGTACTTAATTATTAGGGCTATTAGGACATTGAACCCATGTTCCAGAGGTAATTTATAGCAAGTATCTTCTGTGATTTATCTCCCACTTTTGTTTTCTCCAGTGACACAATACTGATATCAGAGTACTCAGCCATCCAAAACCTACTTTCTTCTCTTTTTTAAGCTGCAATTAGGCTTTTAAATAAAGGTTTTGCATTTGTACTTCCTAAGGGAATGTATAATTTATCCTGAACTAAGAATATAATTTTGGACTCTGAAACTTTTCTTTCAGAATTAGAATTTGCTGAAACCATGAAGCAAAACTGAAGTTAACAACCATGTATCATAATACTGCCTTCAAATATTTTGAATGTCCAAATAAGACACTGAGGAATCAAATAGCATCTCAGAAAATGAAGAGACATTAATCTTATAGCATTGTCTTCTAAACTTAAACTTTTCTAAAAAAAAAAAAAATCTCTGTGAAAGGAATATCAAACAAAGTTAGAAAATAAGCACAGTTATAATAATGACATAGTAGTTACTAAAAAAGGTTTTTTTCGAAAAAGATAGAATATTTTTTCCTCTTGTGCTTTACCTATCAACCCTCTTGAGACTGACCAAGGACTAACCAGAATTTCCCTATATAGAATGCAAATGCACAGCAATTAGGGGGAAAAAAAGAGGAATTTTTATTCTTTTCAACTGTAATAGATAAAAATAGGCAATAGACTCTGAGTACTTTCTTTTCTCACAAACTGAAGACACAACTATTCCTGGCATTTATGCACATAGAAACATTTCAGGACAAAAGACTGTGACAGTAGATAGCTGAACACTTCTGACTCTGGTAAGAGACAGTTATTAAGCACTCAATCCCAGAATTCAATTAACATTTTATCTAATAATCAACCTGAATCTCTGTTATTGCATTTTAAGATTACTGCTGTTTAACCTGTCACCAGCCAACATGAAGTTTAGGTTGCCCCCTTCTTTGCATCAACTTTTAACTTCTAGAAAATTTTTATTTCCTTTTTCTGTCCTGTAAAAGAGACAATCCTAATTTTCTTCAGACTTTGCACAGAGGAAATGCTGCTGTTTAGCCCTCTGTCATTTCTGCTGCTTTCCCCTGAGATTTCCCAGAACACGTATTCTCCTTCCATACTGCAAACTGAATAAAAGTACCTATTCTTCTAACAGCACTAAGAAAACAAAAAAAAAAAACTGAAAAGATTATTTAATGCATATTTACACAGAACATTGTTTACAAACCAATTCTGTCTGCCTCTTTCACAACAGCACAATAAGCCTGAGCAGTTTCACCTAATAATTTCTTCTTCATTATTTTTCAATTCTTCATGATGAGTACTGCCCCAATGCATCATAATCATTTCTGAACCCCAGATTACTCTCAAATTGGCTCACAGGTAGAGTAACCTGAATAGCCTCAGCCAAAGAACATCTGTTATTCCATCACCCACAGCACTAACAAAAACAATAAGACTGGATGCTATCAGTGTTTTCCAAACAGGCTTTTCACCTTCCATAAAGCCTTTCAGTTTCATCAAGATGTTTCTTCCGTAAGCTTAATGAAGAAAATGGTATCTACTGCTTTCCTTTCTTCTCCTTATATATTTAGAGAAATAAATTTGCACTTCATTAAATATTATGGATATTAAATATCTTTCTTGGTACTCTTGAGTATTTGTACCTTAGCTCACTCCCACTTTAAATATACTGTCAAGACAAGGTTATGGAGCTGAAGATCATCAGTTCTGTGGACAGAAGACACTTTGTTTCAATGCCTACTGAGCTAAGCTGCCCAGGTCAGCAGCAAGAGCAGCTATTCCCTGGCCCACAGGTATCAGAGAGGACAGGGCACTCACAGATAACTCCATTCAGGCCACCCAGAACAGCCAGGCAGCCTCTGCACCCCTGAGCCCCATGTGTCACCTACACAGCTCTGAGACAGCCCTTTCCAGTGCTCCTCCTGGGTCTTTCTTAGTTCAAAATGATGGAAATGGGAAAGGAGGGGCAAAAGGACCACAGTTCAGCAGCTTCTGTAGTACAATGCCAAGGCTATTGATTGCTACCTCAGGCTAGACTTCTGGAAGGAGAATTCGTGCTGGGACACTGGTGGACAGTACAAGGCACGAACTGGAAGACAGCACAGCACCAGAGCTGGCAGCCACGCCGTGTCCAGGGCTGCACCCTGAGGGCTTGGGCAGCAGGTACACCTGCTTGAACTACAGTGGTGTGCAAGCAAGGGAACCCACAGCCCTGGGAATGCTTTGCCCCTGTTAAAGCAAAGTTACCTGTGACACGGCAATTTCCATTTAGAGTGTTATTTCATCAAGCAAAAATTAGAAACTAACAACATAAATCAGTTAAACATGTTCACATAATTACATAGGAATCAACTGGTTTGGGTGTGCTGGTTTTGGGAAAGCTGTGAGTAACCAAGTGAATGATTGCAAGGTGGAAAAGAAATCCATCAGCTATCAGTGCAAGAAGGCATTCTGGCTCTGTACAACTACCATCTCACATTCCCTTCTCCAATGTTCTCATCATTACATAAAAGATACATAAACACATGAATAAATGGATTCACAGACCCACAGGAATAAGTAGGCTGCTGCTTCATCTGAAGAAAAAAACAAAACAAAAAACCAAATAAATACCTTCAAAAGCTTCAAAAATAGTTTTAAAGTCTATCCAGCTAATAAAACCCATTAATTTCTTTTAATGCCAGGTACAAATTATGATTTTAGTTGGAAACTTACTGAGAAACTTAAGAGAATAAAAATAATACCTTGAGAGATGTAAGATATATTTTGAAAGAAGCAGTATTTTCCTTTAATATTATCAAGCATTTCTGTAACACTCAACACAGCAAGGGCAAGGCAAGGCTTGAAGCAACCATATGGCTCAGTCATTTAGCAAAACAGGAATTAAGACAGTGCAGGTGGCTATGGAAGTATTCAGTGACGTTTAATTTTAATGAACTAATTTGAACAATGTGTGATAAAATCAGCATATAAAATTATGCATATTGCTAGAATTATCAGGAGACATGCCTCTTTCCTGCAAGGCTCAATTGTGCTACACAAAAAGCACCTTCAGACATTGTGGGTGGGCAGGGATATGGGAGGGGGAAGCCAAGAGAAGCAAATTAAAGCATATATTGAATACACATCATATTTATACCTATGTAATACCAGACACCTGTAGCCTATCTAAAACAATTACTCCAAACTCTGCCCTTAACTTTACACTTCTCTTTCACCGGAACGTAGTTTTGTATCATAGCAACGAATTGTCAGTTTATTTTCGCAATTTATATTCAGAGTATATATTAATTTTTTGCAAATTAGCATTTGCTTGAGAATGCTAATGCTTTCATATTACATGACATCCAATGAATCAATAGTTTCCATGAAAAAAAGAATGATAATATTATGCAAACCATGCTGCTGAAGTTTAAAATCACAGACAGGTATAACTTTTGGGAAGAAAAACTACCAACAGGCCATAATTTTTAATATCTGCCACAATTTCTCCTTTAATTCAAAGGTCAGCAAGCACATTTGCTACTGTGAGTGATCAGTACCTCACTGTCTTTATAAGTCACAATTACTTGGACAGCTATTAATCATTTCTAACAATTAGAAACATTGCACCTGTCTTCAAAGAAGGGACGTTTATGAAGGTTCACCTCCATTCAAAGCCTTAAAAATTGGATTACTTACTCCTAAGTGACAGGGGCATCACATTGGTATGAAAAGAGAATTCCATACTGATAAATCATAACACTATTGAAAATGCTGTGCTGCCAGAGAGACTCACTTAAGCAACATACTGGAAAATTTCCATTTGATGTGAGTCATAACAAGGCTCTTCCTCTTACCCTTTGATTTGGAACTGAACACACATGAACCTGTGGTACTCAAAGTAGTGAAAAGCACTGGAATAATCCTGCACCACCTCCAGATGTAATTTTTCCCTTGGATTCAATAGAAACCATCTTTGCCTTTCATGAATCATTTTGTGTGGTGTATAATTAAGCTGAGGAAGGGACAAGACTACCTAAGCACAGTAAACTTCAATATTGCTCTGAATTATTTCTGAGAGTTAGCCAATAAACACATTTAATACTACACAATTCTCAGTTAGGTTTATTAATTTCTACTCGAGACCACTCATCACAAGGAGGTAAGTAGGCAAAAACATTCTTCTTCACATTAAAGCTCTGTACTGCTAGCTAATTCACACTCCTATGGCAAGAACTTTATTGCCCAGGAAAAAAGTAAATATAAGGGGGAAGAAAGTTTAAAAATGCTAAACAAAACAACCACCTAAACAAAACAAAAACAACCCAAAGCCAAATTCAATAGAATATAACATATAAATATGGATCACCCTGAAACTCTGTATAAAAAAAAAATCACATCAAATATGCTGGTGAAAAAAAAGTATCACAAAACCAGATGGAGCAACAGAGATGAAAATTAATATAAGTGAAAGGAAAGCATAGCTAGACATAAACAAACAAACAAACAAAAAAAAAACCACACACAAACACTTGTTAAAAGGCAACCATGGGGCTGCAGAGAGGTCAGCGACAGAGTTCCAGCTCTAGAATATATCAGAGTACAAAACAAGCAGTAATATTCTGCAATACATCTTGTGATACAAGGCTGTGAGATATCTCAAAGTAATGGAGAACAAGGGCATTACAAACAAAGGTGTATTAAGGGAAAGGAAAATAAAGGGTGAAATACAGTTGTAACACACAAAATGTTGGAAATTTAAGACTTTAGATGCAAGACTTTGAAAACTCAGAGAAACAGAAGGAGAGGGATTCAAAAGAAAGATAGCAATAGGCTAATTAAAGATAAGCAGTGTGCAACTTCACCAAGTCCAGCAGCACAGTATGGGCAGTTGAAAAATGAACCTCCTAAAGTCTGGTAAAAATAGAGCTTTAACTAAATTATTTTGTACATTAAATCTGTGGAGGATATTTTTCCCAAAACAACACCTTGTAATAGTATATATTTCAAGAGTTCCAGGATACACCTTTCTTCCACACAGGTCTTGTCCGTGTTTAAAGAGCAAAACCTTCCACTTTTAGGCTACCAATTAAAAAAAAGATTGCTGATAGTAAATATCTGGTAATGCAATTCTTCAGTGGATAGCTTGAATTTAGTGACTTCAACACACTTAAGGCCAGTATCTGCCTCACAAAAACCTCTCAATTACTTGACAAACCTCTCAATTATTGTCTATTTCATAGACAGCATTAAGTGAATAAGCAGTAAAAACAAAGTACTTAAGGGTTTTGTTTCACCTAAGTAGGCACACAAGTAACAGAGAAGCCTAGACTGGAATTCTTCCAGTCCTTGTCTGCAGATAGCTAGATAATTAGGCTTCCAGACTACAAAAAACTTCAAATATTTTCTGAGCAATTAAAATAGCCTTAAAAGACCCAAAAGAAGACTGCTCAGGGCTCTCCTCAGCCTTCCCCAAGGAAGGACTGAATGAAGCAGAATGCACACATTGAGACTGAGGCAGGTTTTCTGAAGCTCTGTCCCTCTCTGAATCTTTGCAGAAAGGCTGTGGAAGCAACTACTAGAGGGCTGCTATGAAACATCTCATTTGAAGATTTTTCTAATTCATTTTCCTGATGTGCTTGTTTCAAGTGCAGACAAGTAAAGTCTGCAACATCCATGTAGATTTATTTCAGAGGCACAAGCGCAACTGAAAATTTTATTACTTATTCCACTTCTAGCTCCATTTTAGGAAAAAAAACCCAAATAATTGTCTATCTTTAATATTAATTGATGCTGTTATATATATATCTTAAAAGGGCTCAGCTATGGTGAGACACTAAAACAAACTTCCCAGAGAAGCTGTGGATGCTCCATTCCTGGAAGTGCTCAAGGTCAGGTTGGACAGGGCTTTGAACAACCTGGTGTTGTGAAGGTGTTCCTGCCCCTGGCAAGGGAGTTTGGAACTAAATGATCATTAAAGTCTTTTCCAACTCAAACCATTCCATTGTTTTACAATTCTGTAGAGAATATAAAAATGAATGATGGTATGGTTGTTTTTCAAAGGACTAGGAGAGGTATAAAGGGTTTAAAGTTGTGGAAAAAACCCCACAATAATACTATTAAGTGTCTTACTTCTCTTATCAATATATGATAATCATACAAAATAAAACTGTAAGACAAAAATGTAGAGGGGCAGAGAAAGAAAATTATGTCTAGCAAGTACAACAGGCTAGAAGAAAGGGCAGAGAACAAGAGTTAACTGGACAGTTGAAGATAAATTGTTACTTCATTCAAAAATATTTCTGAGTATTAGGGGAATTAATAATAATTCTGATGTTTCAGAAAGAGTAAGTGCCAATGGAAAATAATGCCAGCAAAACCACCCTTTTCTCACATATTTGATGCATCAGTAATGTGCAGTATTAAGTAAATGGTATAAAGAAAATGGTATGCTTTTGTGTGATGACTATTTTTCTTAAAAACATGCAGTTCTAAATTCTTTATTTAAGACTCTACAATAAATCAAATTTTGAAGAACTGCATTCATTTACTGTGTTTGGGGGCAGGGGTATTAGGGGAATGATGGGGGTTATTTGTTCCAACTTCTTGAAATAAAATATGTCTCGTACCTAACCCACATCCATAACAAATCCCCATCTCAAGCTCTGAAAGAGGATAGGAGTGATGGAAACTCATTTTCATCAAACAGCCATGCTGAAGCACTGCCAACCCTTTAAAATATGTCATTATTTACCTTCTACAAAAAAAAAAAAAGAATTCTCAGCAACTATGAGACCAGCACAATACTTGAGAACTGCAGTTGGAGAAATGGACACAGTCCTGGATCCTTCAACTCACTTTGTCACCAGACCTTTGACTCTTCATGCAACCTCTGCCACTTACTCCTAGATTAACTTTTTGTGAGACAAAGATGAAATCTCTTCCACCACTGACAAAGTGTCAGTTTTATATTCAATCTTATTGCTCTCCAGCATGTGTGTTGTGGTGTCTCTTCTGCCAAGCAAGGTTTTGCCTCACTGCTGAAATGATTCAACCCACCATAGGCTCCTTTCTGGCTCACATGAATTCTGGGTCTCCCCCAGAAACATTTTGTCTGTGCACTGCTTCCCTAACACAACCTGCTTAACATGCAGTGCTTCCCTTAGGCAGGCAAATGCAACATGGCACTAGAATAGGCCCTAGGTATTAACCTCAAATAAATCAAATTATTAAAATCTCTGGGAAAATGTGTTTCACAGAAAACTAAAAAATATTATCCCTTGTCCATCCTAGCCATATAATTCATAAAAGACTACTTACTTTAAACTAAGCTGTTTTGCCAAACCTGGATTCCCCTCTGAATTTCAAGTACTTCTAAAAAATATTTAAGAATTTACTGATCTCAAAAATATCTAAGAAATTTCATCTTCCTAGGAAGTGGGAGCAGAACAGCACCAACAGGGGCTGGCAACAATGCACTGAAAACAATTCCAGCATTTATTTCATGACACTCACCATTGATCAAGTCTATAAAACCTTTGAATCTAATAGAAGAACAGATTACCACTTAACTTTATTACTGGATAAAATCTTCTTGCAAAAACAGCAGAAACTAAGAACCTGTGAAATGAATGCTTGTAAAAAAACAATTCTTGTCTAGCATGAACACCCTCCAGACTACTACAAATGGCAAGGAACGGTAATGTTTAAGTTTTTCAAGTACTCACTGAATGCAAAAAAAGTCCATTTTTTTTAAATTCACTTTTTCATATAATTTAGTACTTCCCATTGACCAATGAGTTTTAATAACTTAAGAAATGTGAAAAGTCCATCAACATATATGCTCATATCTAAAAGCTGCTTGAACTTAGATGTTCCTGCAGAGACCTACTAGAGAATCATCTCCAATGAGTTACGTGCAGCTTGCTAGTTGTACATTTTAGATTTTGGGAGAAGCATAATAAGGGAAAAAACATGCACAGATAACGAAGAGATAAAACAAAACAAAGAGATAAAATGTTTTTTAGGGAGACACTACTTTTCACTTCTTTGTTTATTTTCTCAGTGCAAAAGAATAAGTAGCATATACACAAAAGACCTCACCATTTTTGGAAGCTTATAAAGGCAGATGCCTAGGATACATAAATGAGCCAAGTGCTTTGCACAGCTTCCTAGAAACTGGCTACCAGACTCCTCTTCTTTGCTACCACTCTATCACTAACGATGGCAAGACTGGAGCAATGGTGCATCCCCTCTGGTATTCCCGATTTCAGGAGATGTCTGTTGCTGTCTAAATTTTAAACAGGAAGGAGAAGATATCGGAAAAAAAACCACATCCAGAGTTTTTCCCACATAAACTGAGACTACCAAATCAAATCTTCTGTGTAGTAGAAAGGAATGTGAAAACATGGTTGGTCTAGTTGTCTGCTTGTCAACACTTTTGTCTGGGTTATTTTTTTACAGAATATTTTTATCTGAACCAAAATTCACACCTTAAATGAATGAAAACCAAAATGAATGCTGCCTTCATGCTTTACAGTGCAGAAAGAAGAAGGAAAGGCAAAAAGAAAATGCTTTTTAAAAAACTTTAAAAATTAATTATAATTTGTTGTAAATATAGAGTTACGATAAAAGCATATTTTCATTCACTTCTAGACAGAAAACGGTACTCTTGACTGTATAAAGTTCTTCCTGAACTGCCTCCACTTCAAGAATCCCTTATTCAAGATGCTGAAGGTGTTATATAAATTAAAGAATCACTAAATGCAAAAAGGCCCCACACCATTCAGAAAGTGTAACCAAATAACAGTGCTGCAATAAATCATGTTTTCTCAAAAGAGCAGAATATGAGTCAATTCCCATTGCCTACATCTAAGAGCCAATATTTTAAGCAATATCCACAACTACAAGCTAGTTCCCAGCACACCTCTCCCAGCTGCCACTAAATCTTGCAGCATGAAACTGAAAATATTCAGCTCCTGTTATCACCCACCCCAGAAACAATCAGAGTTTTACAATAATTTTCATCCCTATTGTTTGCAAAAAGGGTCAGACCTTCAGGAAGGTACTTAGAAGGGCAGCTTCACACGCCACTTTAAAGCTATCTTTTATACCCTTGAATCTATTTGTGGATCACTTCAAACCAGGTCCATCTCCTTCAAAATTTGAATACTAAACTGTCATGCCAATGCCCCTGCTTCCCAAAGGTAGTGAATAACCACTTTCCCTCCAAGTCATGCCAGAATAGAGCTGGAGAAAGCAGTAGGCAGGAGCTTCTGAAATCATCTCTTCCATTATTTCATGAAACATTAAAATAATAATATTTGTGATGCTAGCCATTTGGGATATTTAAGGAAAAGCACTAGAAAAAGTCTAATATTCTCCCAATATTAGAAAAGTCTAATATTCCAACAAGCAAGACCGAAACGTCCTAAGTCACTGTACATAACCAAACTCTCATGCTAAAAGTCTACCATTCACTAGTTCATCCAGCACTTTCATCTGTCCAAAAAATTTATTCCACTCAAACATATGTATCATCCCTCATTATGTTGTGCTGTTTGTTTTATGGTCTCAACCTACTAAAGGTATTCTAAGAAAAACTATTCTGTATTCATATACACTGTTTGGTTTATGGTTATATGTAATGTCTGAAAGCACACATGCTTTGGTTTCTAACTTCTCTTGCTCAAGCTCCCCTACACTTCCAGCTGTTTTTCAAAATTCATTATCTTTAAGTTGAGGTAAAAGCAGAGCCATCATTCTTTATCCCTTTTTCATTCTTCATTCTGTTTCTTTATCTTTTTAGATTTTCTAAATTCTTTTAGATAATACCCAACCCAGTGAAGGCATGAAAGCACCATTGGTAAAGAAGATTCCATCAGCCCAAGCTCACCAACTGAACACACTCTCTTTAATGGCATAATACATCTCCTGCATGCTTACCATAGCACTTCAAATTAGTGAAAACAGATTCAACAGATTTGTACCAGCATGGCAGTGGAGATCTGCAGAGGTAATTCTACTAAAACTGAGTTGGACTGGAAGATTGTGTCACTTGCACAAGCATCAACCACTGACAGGTTGTTTGCATAGAAGAACTACCTAAAATTGCCTAGGACAAGGAACACTAGTAAATATTGGGATTTTCCCCCTCCATTTTAGCAAAATAAGTCCTAATAAAAGCAGACTCTGTTGCCTCCACATGCAACAAAAGATTGCAATTTTCTTGCAGCCTACAAGTACTTTCCATTTTCCTATTCAACAACTTTCACAGTAACTCAGTATTTGACTATTTGCCAGGCACTTCTTGCAGTAAGCAAATACTTACTCCAAGGTTTGAATAACTAAATTGAAGCACAATTGGTGCATTGTGCTTCACACACTTCAATATTTTAATATCATCAAGCCACTCAATAAGATTTTTCAACAGCTCTCTGGAATACGATGCAAGTTTAATCATCCTAAATAATTTTATTTTACATGGAAACCTTTTAGTTCCAGCACTTACCTCCTTTCACAAAACACTTCTGACATGGAAGAGCAAAGGTCACAGGATATATTGTGGAAATCCTACTGAGAGTTTTTCCCACTGTGATGACTGGCTATTTTTCCATCTTCCTACTCCAGCCCTTTGCAAAGGACGGCACCAGGCTTTACACTTTGAAGTGTCAGCAGTGGTCAGACTAATACTTCCACAATTTCACAGTTTCAGTTTCTTTTGAATTCCCAGAACATTATTCACTGCTGCCAGTGATTGCTTGCAGTGGACAGTACCCAAGGGTTTCCTCTAAACATAGCCATAGATGTTCTTATACTAAAATTCCTCTATTGTGTACATGCATTTAAAATAACATGTTCAGCTTCCCTGTAATAAGATGACCTGCTATTTTCTTTTTAATCCTTCAGTATCTGTTGTCCTCAACAGACCCCTCCAAGCTCTTAGCTTCTAACATCAAAAGCTTCTCACAAAAAAGTTAGAGTTTCAATTAGATTCCAAGCTTTTAGCAAGTTCCTACTAAAATTCTGTCATGGACAGATGTGTTTGCAGAATTGCATTTAATATTCCAGACTTTATACTCTTTCCTGTTTTCCCCATTGATACATAGTTCACACTTCCAATACATTTGATAAATAAATAAGATCTTGGGCATTTCTGGGGAACTCATTCTTTAATTATGACTGACAAAGTTTGAATTCACGACTCAGGCTGCCAGCTTTCTTTCCAGCTTAATTCCCTGCTTCCCAAATGGCCAGAAAACATGGTGCCACCATTTTATACACACATACCTACAATATATACCAACACTTATATACACCACACGTACAAGCAGCAACTGTCTTAATTTTACTTTAAATATGCCCTTACTGAAAAGGCACAAAGAGGTTTTACTACATTAGACTAAATAATACTTACACACCTGAACTCTGGAGTGTAAAGCAATTGTTTATCCTTGTCATGGTAGGAATGAATACAAACCCAACCATTCCATGACATGCGTGATGACCTTCACAAATCACAGAAAAACACAACCCAGTCTTCTTCAACACTACAAGAACTTTATGTAACACCTGCACAATTTAAGGTCCACTGGTTCTCCAAGCTGCCTAAACAAGCCAGTCTTGGCACACATGTGAAAAACTGAAGGGTTACAAAGCTAAAATCACATCACCATGGAGTTATATGATCGGGAAGAAGAATTAACTATACAAATTCCTTGTTTCTCAGTCAAGAAAAACTTGTTGGCCAGTGAGCAAGGCAGTGCTCACAAAAGCACTTAATTAAGTTGGGAGGACAATTTCAGTTTTTGTGTCAGGCAGAATAACACATTCTTTAAATATCCAGTGCAGCTCCACCTGAAAGAAATTAAAAGGACTGTACCTAAGCACATCTTTGGAGAAGGCTACTTTCCTTGAGTTGTCTTCAAAATTTCCCACTTTTTTCAAATAACTGAAGTTGCTCAAGCCCCCTTGATTAGAAAAATGCCAAGTCCTACATTACAACTATCTCCTCTTATTTGTCTCATCCCTCTTGCACAGATGATGCAGGAAGTACATACGTCAGGAAAGGGTAAAAAAAATGGGAGAATTCTGTTATCTTCAAATTAAAAAAAAAAAACAAAAAACCCACAACTAAAAAATGAGACCAACCTCAAGGCAGACTACAGGTTATCTTATGACCACTCCAAGGCAGCTTGTAATTAGTAAATGAGCGTTTGTCACTGTAACAAAAAATACCATACTTAAAATTCTTCTTCACTCTTGGAAGAGCTTAAACCTTTATTATATCTTATTTGTCATAACATCTATTACATAGGCTTTCTGAAAAAAACTTGGCTTCAAGGAGTAGCAAGAACAAATTAAATTTATTCTCCTCTGTGGGACAGTGTCCTGGGTTGACTTTATGAGGCTCCTTATCCCCATTCATCTGTGTAGCTCAGAAAATAAGTTTTTTCACCTTTAAGATTGATTCTGCGAGAAGAGGGGGAACAATGAAGGCCTCAGTTTGTTTTCATACTTTATTCTTTCCTCCTCCACATCCCTGCTGCGGGACGGTGTGTCTGCGGCGGGACAGAGGCTGCTTGGCTTTTAGTTAGTTTTAGCTAGCTGAGGCAGAGAAGTTCTTTGGACTGCGGTTCTTTCTTTTTTTTCCTTTGGACCTGTTTAACCCTGCTCTGGACTGAACACCCAGAAGAGGACCAGCAGCTCACACCTGTGGCCCATCGGGCCAGGCCATGCCCGCAGCATTTCCAGCGCCAGAGGGACTGATAACATCCTGGGACTCGGAGATTGTCATCTCTTCTGGAGTGGCAAGAGTTTTATTGTTTAATATTGTTCCATTTTCTTTTCATACTGGTGAATGCTTTGCTTGTTAAATAAACAGTTTTTTCCACTTTTCTCCAAGGAAATCTCTTTTCCCGAACCAGTTGGGGGAGGGGCCGCTTGAATTTGCTTTCTAGAGAAAACTCCTTTAGAGGACTTTCTCTCAAAATTGCCCTAAACCAGGACAGAGAGGGCAAAAAATTAGATTATGCCTTCTGGTTTTTAATTGATTATTTCTATATATTTTCAATGGTATTCCTACAAATTTTCATAGAGAAAGTATACAGCATTATTATCTTGATTTTAAAAAGTTTGAAAAGTCCAGTATTTAAGTTTAAACTAACAAGTAGTACTAGAATTTATATCCTTATATCTGTTTTTCAGGTTTTAAAGGGGGAAAATCGCTTCAGTAACAAAATCAGACACAGTTTTCTCATTTTTTTTATTAAGCTCATTCCATTAAATTTTGGAGTTTTATTCAAGATAGTTGTACCAAAAAGAATGAAAATATATTGAATTTCCATTATCAATGACAGTCTTTAAAAGACTGAATATTTTAGGCAATATTTCAAGATTTAAAAAAAATATTGACAAAAAACATGTAACAAAAATGCAATCTATGTAGGATTGGCAGCATTGTTAATAGGTAATTATAGGTCTAAAATGTTAGTTGCCATAACAACTTGGAACAGTTCTATATCCATTATAAATCTTTCACTCTCTCTTCATATGTATGCTTATTTTTAACCCTGACTTTCTCCTGATGCACTTTTTGCTAAGCAACCTCATTAGCTAAACTCCTACTATGTTGGATTGGCAGATAAAACTGCAGGCATTCCCACCGCCAAACAAACATTATCTTCACACAAGCTGCCAGATGTGCCATATATCTTATAAATGTGGGTTTGAATCTCCTTTAATTATGCTCTCTTCTCTTGGATAGCAAAAAAATCTCTAAAATCCCTATCCCTTAATAGAATGCTCAAAGATTTGAAACTACTATATCGCGCCAGTTAAGGGCACAATGCACTGCAATTTTTGCACACACTTAATACCATATGGCAAGTCATAAACCTCAGACTTGAAAAACATTAAAATTATAACTACCTTCTGCAATTTTACAAACTCATACTATCTCTGAGTAGATTAAGTCTTTAGAAATAATTTATTTTACAGCTATATTTTGATTAAAAAAAAACTTAGGCTAAGTTTGAAGAAAATTTGAACAAATCTACACTTGCCTCCTCTCTCATAAATCTCTAATATTGACATGCATGCCATTTATTTGTAGAATTTTCAATATAATGAAAAGCCACAACAGTAATAAAACTGTCTGTGTTGCCCCAGGAAACTGCATATAAATTAACACTGACAACATGAGAAATCCATCAGAAAAATCTAGCTAAAATTGTTATTATTCAAAAAAATAAAGTGGCGTAAGATGAAGATGTTGTGCCAAAGTTAAACTTTGAGCTCCAGTGCAAGCATCAGATGGGAAAAGTAACACAGATATCATAACAGCTGTGCAACACTTGAAAAGGAAATGTTTTTTCTAATGAATCTCCGGTTTGTTCCTAATAGAACTGTAGACAAAATCAAATCTGCTTTCATACGTACAGAACACAACTATGTTGAACCAACACAAGATGGTCAATACTTCAGAGCTGAAAAGCTCCTTTGTTTTGATGTTCAGAAGCATTAAATCTTAATAAAATCACAGTTACAGAAAATAAGATAACAAAATTCAAACATTTCACAGAAAAAGAGAAGGTTGAGGTTGGAAGGGACCTCTGGAAGTCATCTGGTTCAAACTTCCTGCTCAAGCAGGGTCACCTAGAGATGTTTTGCCACAATTATGTGTCCAGCAGTTTCTGGCTATCTCCAAGGATGAAGACTCCACAACTTCCTGAGCAACCTGTCTAGTGCTCAGTGACCCTCACAGTCCAGCAGCATTTCCAGATGTTCAGGGGCAATCTCCTTTGTTTCAGTTTCTGCCCATTGGCTCCTGCCCTATCACTGGGCACGGCTGAAAAAAGCCTGGCTCAGTTTTCATTACACTCTCTTCACAGGTATTGAAATACATTGATAAGATTCCCCAGTTTCCTAGTTCTGAGGTGCAGGACTGTACATATGGTCAGATTCAGAAGTGCCCTTGTGCTGGTGTCAGGCACAAAGCTACCAGATGAAAACAAACTCTCAAGTAAAAATGCAGCATCCTGTAAGAACTGTGTATTTAAGTAGGTCTTCAAGAGAAAACACTTGGGCAAAGGAACCCTTAAAATATTGGCTTTCCATAAAACATATAATTATTCTCATTGGTGATATATATAAAGTAAATTTTCATTTCCTTCAGAAGTGGAAGATTGGCTGTCATTTTATGAAGCTCAAAGCATCAATAACTTGGTTTTCATCACATCAATTTTACCCTAACAAAATGTGAGTCAAAGCCATTCACTTTCTCTTCTCCCTCATTATGATAGAACCTCAAATTCCAAATCAAATACATTTGACCTAAATTTTGCCATTTTCTATGTCAAGCATAACTCTCTATATGCTCTGGCTTGTAAAGCAATGAGAATGATTCCCTAAACGTTATATGTTAAGTCAGCCTTTTGTAAATAAAAAGCAAACAAATCATCCTGCAAACCCTAGGTCATTTTACATACTCCTTGTTTACACTGCGTTCCAACATACCCACCTACTCTAGAAGGGCTTAGCCTTCAGGACTTCTTTTCAGAAGAATTAATTTCGTGAATAACTCCTTGATTATATTTCAAAGGTCAATTAAGAATTCTGCAAACAGCTCGCATCTCATCAAATTGAGAGAAGATTAAAAATCGAGTCATTAATTTTTTTTTTTTGATAAGCAGTGCAAATATGTATGAAAAATGCTAGTTCTTTTGCCTCAGGCTTCCTTAGTGCATCACTTAGTCTCATTTAGCACATAGGAAGGTACTTGAAGGAAGGAGAGAAATGAAAGACATAACAGAATCCTTGGGATCTTGTGAATATGTATTAATGTAAGCAAACAAACTGATTGTGAAACACCAAAGCCATGTGCTTTCAGCTTCAGAGGTACTTTTATTTTATGACCTTGTGCCTATCTATGCAATGGTAGCTAAAAACATTTCAGGAGATTGGGAGAGGAATGGAGGTAAGTCAGAGCAAAAAGGGGAAGGGATGGCTATGAAATGATAAAGTACAAAATCAATGGTTTTCATCATTTTAGGCAATGAAATGAAATGGTAACTACCTCTAGTTCTAATTAAGGTCAAAGACAAATATGATTACGTGTAATTTTTCTTTCTACTATAAATTTCAATCAAGTACAAAGGCATTAGGGAAGCATGCAAATTACTGTATGTTTTTAAAAATACTAAAAATAACTTTCTTATTTAACACAAAAAAATTCAGTATCCTATCAAGTCTAAGGGAAGAATTAATACATGTATTTCAAGTCCAGATCTTTGATCAAATTTTGTTTTTCCAAGATCTATAGTGGTTTAGATCTTACAAGGAACTAATATGCTGATGTTATTGCAGAACAAAGACTTTGCCCTGGTAAACGATAAATTAAAAGCAACATTAGGTTTACGTTTAGCATGAAACATTCCATAATACTTTTTAAATTCTCTGACAGCAGACTGGTACAGCACCCTACATTTTAAAAAAACTTGCATTTTAGATTAGATCACGCCTTTGTTTTACTTCTCAAACTTTACTTTAAAATATGAACATTTAGACAAAATCATAAAGTATTTATAAAACCTCCCAAACAATTTAAACATCTAGTCCCTTAATTTACGATCTTATACTTTTGTCAACAAACCTCCTTGACTAGAACTTTCTGTTTGATATTAATACTGGATTTTCTTTTTCTTCGTAACTGCACAATTGTAGAACTTTAAAGAGAAGCAAATCACAATGTCTGTAGTCCCACATTTACAGTTTATATTTGGAGGAAGGGATGGAAGGACATAACAGATCTTATTTTCAGCTGACACTTATGTTTGTTTTTTTTTTTCCTTTAAGTCAGTTTTCTTGATTGTAATGCTCAACTACACACAGAAGATTTCAGTACACTTGTAATGAGTCACGCTGAGTCTCAAAGGGAAGGAAGACAAACAGGTGATGGGGCTGTGGTGCTCTCCACACCCCAGAAGGGGCTGTTTTACAATTTAGGGATGGTTGTTCCCATGAACGTCCATCTGCAACGGGACTAACACAGTGAATTATGTTCTATAGTGATCCCTTCTGCAAACATGCTGCAGTATCCTGAGCACTTATCTACAGGATTATGGGAAGGTAAATTATAAAAACATTTACGCAAATCATTAAAGAGGAATTTTCTAGGATATTCCAAGTGTATCGTATGTTTTAGTTCCCCAATATTCCAGCATGCATAAATTAATTTAGTCCAAGATACTAATTATCTTCTTCATTATTTTTACAACAAATATTTTTCTCTGATTTAACTGCTTAAATAGAAGCGAAATGCAGGACACCTTATTAAAAAAAAAACAATATGACCTACTCCACACTTGAAGAACATTGAGATTTATAGTAAATAAACATAATTTATCTGTTAAATTCAGTACCTACACATTATGGCAAGCATCAATTGTGTTACATCTCAATAGTGTTTTACTGAACTAGAGAAAAGGTGAAAAATACTTTCTGATGCCCCCTTTTACCTTAAAATTTAAGATAAAGCTTAAACCTCTTAATCATGAAATTTGATTCCCTGTACAGATCAAACTTTTATTAAGAAAAGAATCAAGTAAAATTTCAAATTTACCTTTTCAAATATTGCTGTAGAAATGTTAGATCCTATATAAGTGATATCACAGTTTCCTTGGGGAAAAATCATAAATGCTATCATAATTAGGATTTGAATTAAGGATGAAAGAGATAGAGCAGATGGAATGCAAGAGATAAACATTTACATGCAAATATCTTTGTTAACAGGAAATGTTTTAGGAGAAGCTATCAAAGCACATGGAAGATAAATGTTCATCTATTTAAGTCAGATATATTTGAAAGTTTCTCCTAGCAGCAAAGTCAGCTAAAGTCTGCTCAATCCAGAAACAGCACATGACACAAAAAGGAGCAGCGAAGATTTTTTTTTTTCCCCAGTTGCCTTCTCAGAAGTCGATAAGAAACAGCACAGATCTGAAAGAATACTGCTTCCCTACTCTTGGTAAGGGAACTTGGTGCCCAAGTTAAGCAGAATACATTGAATGCAGTGTTTGGATGTGTTGTCCCACCATGATACCACTATTTCTGACTTAGTCACAGAAAAGTTAAAACATTCATTAATTCCTAATTTTCACTTGTTATCTTGTAACCAGTTAGCTGACATCAGGAAGCCTACCTGAGGTATCTGTTCAAATCCCTGGCTTAACAAGGGCCTGTTCACTAAATACATGCCTGCCACAGCTATCATGATGACAAAGAAAACACTCTCTTGCTCCTCTGTCTTAAAAGGCTGAAACTGTAAAATATTACTACCTCTAAAACAAGCTTTAAATAGCATACAAAGTTCCACAAACAATAAGCTGAATGTACAGCTTGGGCAGCCTTGTATGTGATGTTTATTTATGAAAATCTTATAGAAGCCTTCTTTAAATATGTGGATGCTACATTAAAAATTTCTAACAATATACAAATCATGCAGGTCCCTCAAGGAGGCATTCATATGACTCTCCAGTGGTGCTGCTGCGATCTGGGGATTGCACCTGCAGAGGATCAATGGATCCACCTACACTGGATCGAGGACAAACACAGATGAAAGAAGAATAAAGTTTCAAGATAATTATGGTTTCAAGACTGACCACAACCACAGCACCAGGTCCCAACTCCACTCTTCAGATCTGCTTGCTGGTGCACAGACCAGGTGGGGTCAGCCCCTGAGATCTCAGACCTGAATGAGCTTTGGAGCAAAAGGAATCTGTCTCAAGGAAGTGGGGGAAGAACATGGAGAAGGTAGTTTAGGAGGTATCTTCCAGCGAAGAAAGGACAAGTTAGCAGATTGGAGGAGCTCTGGGCTGGTGAGGGGTGATCCTGATCTAGGGAGATGGTGCTGAACTCTTGACTACACCACAATTTTCACAATTTACAAATCTGAAAATTTTGGCAATCCATGGTACAAACTTTAAAATGCTGCCATACTCTGAAAATATAAAAATTAATAAGTAAATAAATCTTTCCACTGAGCAACTTCCTGGCTGAATAAACTACATTCTTCCCAAGAGACAGGCCTAGTTGCCTTCAGGGGTTTGCATTCCGGCTCATTACTCATTTTGCACCTTCATAACATACATCCATACAATCACTTCTCCACTTCAGACTGAATAAATAGTTCTTTCTTCAGTTTCACTTGTGGAAAGTAATAAATGCATAAACAAGCTACAAAACCAAGATCTGAAGTAGGCCAATTACAGTCACTGAAAACTAAAAAGTGACAAAACAAGCAACAAAAAAAATCTAAAGTAACCCAAATTGTTTTAATGTTAACTTCCCTCAGCGAAAAAAAGAAATGTTTAAAATAGGGCAGAGAAGATTTTATATGACTTCTGCTTGCAGTCGTTAGACACAGTGTCTTTGGTGGCTGGGTTAAATCGCCATCACAAATTAAACCTTTTTCTCATGCAGCTGCTCTGGCCCTTCTCACAAGAGCTTAAATTTCTTCCAGACTGATTAAACAGACTCACTCTTCAGTCTCAACAAGAGGCACTTTCCAAATCCTTAACATTGTTGACTGCTCCATTCTCTCTTCTTTCCCATTTCTCAGCATCTAATTTTGAAATACACAACATCACAAGGGCAAATGCTCACTTCAGATGCAATTACATCTGCCCACCAGCAATTTATACTCCAACTGTACTTACGTCCATACAGGGCTGTAAAATCTCCTGTCACTCCTGAGACCTTTTGAGTCATTATTTTTCAACCTGCAGTCCCACAAACAGAATTAGTCATAAATGCCTGAGTACAGATACCAAAACAAAGAATACTCTGTGAATAAAACACTACCTTCATAAATCAACAACAAAATCTACTTATGCTACCATCTCTAAGCCTCATTCATCCCTTGATATTGCTCTACTGTAAATATCATATCAACTGCTTCCCAAGCAGATTACTTTAAAAAGAACCAAAAGTTTTGGATAGTTTCTGGTCTTCAAAAAAATCCTAGCTCATACAATGACAACATCACATCAACAACCTCACCATCATAAGAAAAGCACAAAAACTTGGAATAATCTACAGTCTTGAAAAATCTAGGTCATTTTAAATGGCTTGAAAAAAAAATCTCAAATCAAGGGTTTCATTCAAAAGGTTCTTCATGGATATCGCCCTGTCCTAGCGATTTAACATGTATTTCTTTTTCAGCAGTTGCCATTTGGTATCCCCATTACCAGTGGGAGAAGAAAGTACGTTATT
Organism: Dicaeum eximium; assembly: GCA_013396995.1. Lineage (NCBI taxonomy): Eukaryota > Metazoa > Chordata > Aves > Passeriformes > Dicaeidae > Dicaeum > Dicaeum eximium. The sequence goes on along the minus strand of VWZP01002982.1, from coordinate 1,237,140 downwards.
ACCCAAAGCAAATACATTCTTACTAGAATAAGGATTACTGCACAATGTCTATTCCTGAGCAGAACTCTCAGCTCCCTCAGATAAGTGATAAGTCCTTATGTCTGAAAACTGAAGCAAAGAAGGCATCTAGTACACTGTCTTTCCTTTGTCCCTGAATCCCTAATCCCACTAAACAATGGGTCTACACTCTCCTTAGCCTCCCTCCTGTTGCCAGTGTACCTATGGAGGAAAGCTTTCCTGTTGTACTCCAGGTCCTTTTTTAGCCTGAATTCCAGATGAGCTTTGGCTTTCCTGACTCTATCCCTATTTTGAGCAAGCAATGTCTCCATATCCTTCAAAGTGGCCTCTCCCTGCTTCCGTCTCTGTGATCTCATTTGGTGCACAGGCTCTGTTCATCCATAATGCCATTCTGCCATGCCTGTTTAACTCTCTGCAAGGCAAGAGAGCTCATCCCTGTGCTCCAAGAAGCTGTCCCTGATCAACCAGCTCTCTTGAACCCTTTTGCCCTTCAGGGTATCTTCCAATGGGATCCTGCAAAGCAAGTCCCTGAAGAGGTCAAAATCTGCTCTTCAAAATTCAAGTCTGTAATTCTGCTGTTAGCCCTGGGGACTCTTCTCAGGATCTCAAACTCAAGGCTCACGATCATTTCAGATGACACTGCCCTTAATCATACTCTAACAGCTCTTCCTTGCTGGTGAAGGTAGCATCCCGTGGAATCTCTGAAGCTTTTACCAACTGCATAAAGAGGGCTTCATCTGTTTTCTGCTATTGATAGACTGTAGCAGACACTTACAGCAAAATCACCTGTGCTGATTTATTCTCTGATCCTTACCCATAAGCTACATACACTGTTTTGCAGCTTTGCATCTTTCACACTCCTTAATCAAAATCTTCATATAAATTCCACATGAATATTACATGAATATAATTTTATATAAATATAAATTATATATGCAAAATAAATTGTGTACCGAGTGAGTAACATGAATTTCATACAATGTAAGTAAATTTACATAGTAATTTTAAAAAGGCTTTTTCATACTAGGTCAGCTGGTTGGGTTGCAAAATTAATTTAGTCTAGAGGAAATCCAACTTTTTTATCTAAGAAGTTCATTGTACAGTTTTACCCATGTTTTCTTTAAGCCATTGCACAAATATCTCTTTGTTGAATAGACTGTATTTGCTTGATACATCAGTCGTCTTCGTGCAGTCATCTGCTCCCAGCTGACCAATATTTCTTACTTGGTGGTAACCTCCTCCTCCTTATATATTTAATGAATTCCAGTGAAGAATGTTTTCCAACAATGTGCCATCAATATACTCAAAAGTATGTACCTCTCTGAATCCTCCAAAGAAGCTGCTTACATGGTTCTCCACATTTGGAAAGAGCACTTACACACAAATGCGAATATCCATTGTCTTACTCATAAGATGAACAGACCTCTCTCTTGGTTCCAGACAAGATCCAACACCAAGACATTCACAGGACCATGCAAGGAAAACCTTGGGGCTAACAAGGTGGAAATTAAGATTATATTTATCACAGAATTCAAAACACAAACTACTGTTTACAGCTGACAGGTAACATGACCTAACAACATCCTGTGTCCGCCTCTCCTCTTGTTTTTATGCCGCTCATCCTTTCAGCTCCTTCATTCCCTTGTGCTGCTGGCTGTGATGCTTGTCAGACTTGAGTCAAGTCAATTCATTAAGCCAGATGAATCCAGAAAAACAACAACATTTTCTTGGGAATAATGAGTTGTATCAGCTCCCCATGAGCTCTGATGAGTAAAGCTAGCTGAGGAAGCCAGTTGAAACATGAAAGCAGGGGAGGAGAGGGAGTAGAGATGAGCAGAATAATCCCTTTACTCAACAGTAAGGTATTAGGCTGGCTCACTGTGACCTATGAAGCTGCAACCTAACTGGAAACTTATACTGGCTTAATATCTACCTGCAACTGCAGTCTAATTGGAAAGCAGAGCTCTTACTGCCAGTCTGGAGGAAAGCGATAAGAGACCACCTACAAAGCCTGGAGCCAAGGCAAGCTGCTCCCATGCACTGTAACCAGCAGACACAAGAAGCCATCTCTACTGCGAGTACAAGGGACACTTGCTAATGTCACTGCAAATGTCACTCAGCTGCATATTTTCTTTATTTCTTTCAAGAAAGTCCACAAGTTGGGAGATTTCAAAGCCAGCCATAAGCCTGGCACACACAGTGGAGAATCTGACAGAAGGTAAAGGCTATGTTAGCAGATCTCAGCTACACTAAAGAAAAATTAATGATAGCTTCTTCTGTTTGTATGTGCTTACTGTGCTTACTCCTCATTAATGGGAATAAGTTAAGAGAACACAAATGCACAAGAAAGATGCTTAGTTCACACTGTTTGTTGACTTTCTCTAAAAGGGTAGAGTATGTCCAGTTCATGTTTATACAAGGCTGTGTTTTTGAAGCTAAAAATAGTTTGATCCCAAACAGACTAATTAGCTGTCAAATCCTTAGAATCATTCTTTTAAAACAAAAGAAAACAAGGAACTTTGGGAGTTTTTACTAACCCAGCAACAGGTGGAGAGCTGGGTCATCTCTCCCACCTCAGGAACACAAGGTGAACTGGAGTTCCTTGGGACAGTCCAGCATTGTACATTGTAAGTGTACCTCTAAGTTCCACATTTGTTTTCATTTTTTTTCCCTGAAGCTGTAATTATACTGCAGAATAGATGGGAACTTTAAAAGTTGTTCCCTCTGAAACAAATAAGAATCAAATGCTTCTTTTCTTCAAGAAATAAGAAGCAAAATCGCCACCAAAAAAAACTCAAAAAACCCACCCTTGAGGTTTTATTAGGTCAGAGTATTACTTAATTATAGCTCTCCAGCCTAAAAGTGTCTGAATAGAAGGAGGGTTCTGATAGAAGACAGGTGTTTTTCCAAGTCTGCTGAGGTGATCAGGGGCCTAGAGGGGATGGTGAAAATATGCTTTTTTCCTCTGCAAGATAGGTAGTATGTAAAATGCCAAACAAATTAAAAATGTATGATCTAATTCAAGTTTTCCTGCTTGTTAATTTTGACTACAGTTTAAATCTTAAAAAGTCCACCCCCCTTTGGACAGAAGCAACATATTTTGAATTAAATAATGTATTTCATTTTAAAAGTAATATTTTTCTAGTGGGTCATGTCCTGAATGGATTTAATTTCTTAGTAATATTCTAAAATTTACTCTAAAACATACTTAATAAGGTTACTCTTTCAAGCCCAGGAGGAGATGACAAAAAATAAAAAAGACATCTTTGAATGTCGCTCTGTGTGTGGAAACAAGATTATACATGCTAATGATTAAACAAGATTCAGAAACAAACACAAACATCACATACAAGGCAATGCAAACCAACACAACTCATTCTGCTCCTGTACCTGACACAAACCTGCTCCTTCCCTAATAAGCACCTCCTCAGCAATTGCCTCTTCACAGTATACATGCTCAGAAATGAGATTTGTGTAACTCTCGTAAGACAGATTTGCCTTTTCAAAGTGTTTCTATGTAGCAAGGTGGGAAAGGAAAAAAAATAAACCCAGCAAAGAGGCCCAGGTGTGGGGGACAGAGAAGAAAATAAAAAAGAGATTAAACAAACCTTAGTAACTAGCTCAAAAACCCAAACTGAACAAGTATCTATGGTGTGTAATGGTAGAAATGCACAAATTAAATATTTTGCAGTTTTCTGATACTAATCTTTTTATTTGCTCACCACAACCTAAGAAAAGTTTGAACCTTCTCAGCTGACTCAAAATCTGTTCTATAAAATAATAATTTTATTAATACTGCAGTTGTAGTCACTATTAACAAACATCAATGACTGCTGCATCAGCATGGACCTGCACCAAAAGCACAAGGGAACATAATTTACATGCTGAGCAGTAAAAGGGTTGAAGCTCAGAAATCAATATCTAAGCAGACAGGAAAATTTCAGGCACTATACCTGGAAAACATTAAGTAAAGCATCACTTCTTTGTTTTTGTTTTGTTTTGGTTTGTTTTGTTACTATTTGGCTTGCTGAATTTTATCTCATCTTACTTAAAGGTTTTTGTTTGTTTTTATAGCCATTGCTTCTTCTGTTGTTGGGGTTGCCATTGCTCAGGTTATAGATTTGTAGGTAATTCAGATATTAGTTTACAGTTGCATAACAGATCCTGTACTAAATTGGGAATGCTCTTACTCTGCAGCAAAATTTTTAATATCTCACAGCTTTCCACAAAGAGGCTTCCTATCTACTGTGACCAAAGTCAGAAAGTAGCCCAGGGAAGGGAAGGTACCCATGCACAAAGGGTTACCACAGCACTCTAGCCACAGAAACACACAGCATTTCTTTCTCAAGTTTACTGCTGCAGAACTAATAATCTTCATTAGCAACCACTGTACATTACTCATTCTAGCACAGGGCTTTTTTCCATCTTGTCTGAACACCAGTCTTTTTCATACATCAAGTATTTTTCCTTCACTCTCCTCACCCAATAGTTCCCTAGGTGCTGTCTTTATCCTCTTCCAAACAGTAAAATTATTTTACTTTTTTTCTCTATTTCTAATCTGGCTTCTTCTCCATCTCTTACATGTCAAGATGTGGTTATATTAGGTTAAATGTGGTTATATTACTGCTAAAAATTGCACACAGGTGAGTAAGAGTCAAAAGCAGAGCAATGAGGTTTACAGTCAGGGCAACCTACAGAAATGCTAAAGCTGAAGAATAGGAACAGATGTAGACAGGGACAGGGAAGGATGCTATGTACACTTACACCAAATTGAAGCAGCCATGCAAACATAAAACAACTTCACATACACTAGTTGTCTGCTTTTTATCTTTTCTATGAGAGGGTCCAGCCAAAGGGTGCCAAACAGAGGGTTCAAGGTTACCAGATGTGCTGACCCTATGCCTTCCTCTGTAAGCAGAAGCACACAAACTCTGCCTATGCTCCAAACTAAATGAAGCTACATGAGAAGCAGCAGTACTTCAGTTTGTGTCTGACCCTCCACTGCACTCCCAAACCAGAAAATTTGAAGGTGAGGCAACTACTGTCTTCAGGAGAAAAAAAAATACATATATACACACACATGAGCATGCTGAGAGTGAAAATTATGGTAGGACAATGGTACAATAGGCAGACACAGCACTCAAAAGCAGGGCTGGCTTGCTCCTCTCCATGCAGGTAAGCTGTGAGAAACCAAATAAGCACTTCTTGCTGTGCTTTGGACTTCTAGCCTCTGAATGCCTCTAAATGCTTCAAATAATCTGTAGTACCTTCCAGGCTACCAAGGTGCTATTCAACCCTGTTTTCCCTTCAATTCTGAAAGGCCAGCGCAGCACCACTTTGCTTTTTGTTCACCCTTCACAATGCTACCAAAATAGCAGCTCCAGGTAAAGCCTCTTTCTGACATTCACAAATACCAAAGCAGCAGCTGACTTTATACAAGCAATGAAACACTTCCACTTGCAGCCCAGACTTCTGACCAAGAGTGGCAAGAGTTGACCAGAACTGGTCACTTCTGCCTGTTCACAGTGCTGACCAATCCCACTTGAACTCCTTGAGATACAGATACCAGAAGCTAGAAAGCTGCACCACTCAACAGAAGGCTGTGTAACAAGGAGGAAGAATGTTCTGATGGTAGCAAGATGGCAAAGGTGGATTTGTCCAAGACTGACCTACTACTTTGAAACTCTATCTATAACAAACAGATTTCTCCCCTTGTTTTAATTTAGTAGTCCAAATTCACAACAACATCCTAATATACTTCAAAAATTGAACTAGGAAGAAAAAAAGAACAAGGAAAAAGGAGCAGTTTCTCAGAAGGCTCCATTTGGATGGAAGGGGTAAGGCTAACAAAATAATATTGTAACTTAGGAGAGGAAAAGAAAAAGCAAAACCAACCAAATCAGTGTAGATAAGCGGGTATAGTTCCTGGCCTTGAAGGTGAAGTCATTTTGTGTAAATTCAGCAAGAAATCTGTGTCAATGAATGAAAATCCAACACATTTGTTACTCATATGCCAAAGTTATTAGTATTACTACAAAAATTTTACTTTTACTGAATTCAAGCCTAAATTTCTTGATGAAAAAATGGGTTATCTAAACAGGCTTATCTACAGGTACAAAGGCAATGATGCACTGTGCAATATCTATAAATCCTTCCCTGTGCCCCTCCACTGTTCACTTCATACCAAATACATCTCATGTATTTGACAACAACAGGGAATCCTTGGAATTGGTCAATAGATGGATAGTGCACTGTACTGAATGAGCCAAATAGGATCAGGATGTTTACACGTGTTCTTTAGGCAGACATTAATTGCACTGGACTAACAAGGTAGGTTTCTTTCTGTTAAAAATGCTACTAACAAATAATACAGACAAAAAAAGCAAGCACAAAGCTTACTGAGCAAGGTTTTTCTAATCAAGGAAGTGCTTCAAATAAATTCAGCTCTGCAATGCATTGACAAGTTAAACAGGAAATAAATATCAGTCAACTTTTGGGGTGAAGGAGAATATGAAGACTTAAGTATCTAAGGAAAAAGAATAAAGCCACCCTAAATAAAACATATCTATTCTAACACATAAAGAAATGTAAAAGGGGGAAAGAATCTGAATTTCTTAGCAGCCTCAAACACAGATCCAAGATTTTGCAATTTATTTCATAATGTAATGACCCAGATAAGCTTTCAATTATCAAATTTTAAAACCACTACATTCCTGGATTGCATTTGCCAATCTATGAACTATAGAGTCAACAAATTCCCTTGCTCACAGTTTTTCTATCTTTACACCAACAATGCAAGTCACAGAGCAGCAAAATATTGAAAATTGAGTTCTCAGCTGCTCAGTGGACTAGTAAACTTTGTTTGCCTGTCTATTAAAATAAAGAGATGCAGAAAGAGACCGTGTTTGAACTTCACCCTTTGCAGCACAAAACAGCAAGCTGCTGTGTGTGAAGCACCAGAGCTTAGTAACCCAGGACAATGTGAAGGTTCTCCTGCTGCTGACCTCTCAATCCTATCCATGCCTCAAGAAATACACTTTTTTTCACTAGACACTGCTTCACAGTTGGCTTTCGTCTGACTATATCCTTACACATCCACATAATTTAAATTTATTCATGGGTTGGTGGATTCATTTTTACAGGAGAAAAGATCAGGTTTAAGTGAAGTAAAAGGCCAGAAGTCTCATCTATACAACATTTACATTACAGCTTTCCTTCCTGAGCTACATCCATATGAAATCTATATTAAAATACAAATTTAATGACCTTTTGTCTCCCCTTTCTCAGTTATACATTTCATAAACACTTACATTGGTCCTGTGCTGAAATTCATTTTCGGTCAGGCAGGTGACACAAAAGTTATTTCCTTTCTGTACAAGGCAGAACTCAAATACAGCACAACTGACCTTTCAGAACACAACAAATACTCAATACTATTGGTACAGGAACTTTTACGTTTCACGCAAATCTAAGGATGTAATTTTTATATCTCTTTCAAGCGCCCTAGAGGTTTACACAAGCCCTCTACCCACTCAAGCCACCAGCTAACGTGGTCCTTATCAGCTGCATAAGCATAGCAAATCTTTTTACAGATGCACAATGAACTAGCTGGGTTAACAAACTAACCCATGCTGCATGCTTTCTTTTTCTATTTCCAATCCACACAAGTACACAACCCCATGTATACCAAAACAAGTGGGAGAAGGCAGAAACATGAGAATGCCTCTGGGTATGACAGGATGTGGTAATGACCAGTCAGATATTCTACCTACAAACCATTTTAAAAAATTACCATGAAAGTACAGCCTAAGATTTTTTGTCAACACATTTCCTCCTATCTCCAATACCTTTCATCACATACACTGTCTATTCTGAAATAGCTGTGTAGGCTTCCCCCAAAATACCAGCCTGTGTTCAGCCTAAACCAGAATATGTTAATGTTTTACTTTTCAGGATTGTTTTGTTTAATTTCCTTTTTTTCAGAGTAGTGAATTTAGCTTTATTCTTCACTGGGGAGGCATAAAAGGTTATATACAATTTCTGTAAAGTGAAACAATTATTTCTGCAATACTCTTCATTGTAAAAAAGTTGGCATTTGCAAAACTCTATAAAACTAAGGAACACCTTTAAAGATTTAATCTAGGTTTTTGGGGGTTTTTTTGTCATGCTAGATGACATGTGCAACTAAGACTTCCCTCACTGCTGTTAACTTCGTTTTCTCAGATTTCTATGAAATCAGTTTTAAAAAATCAGCACACATCCAATCCGGGCACATTACCCATCTGAGAGATAAGAAATAAGATGTCCATCTCAGCACATCAGTATTGTCCACTATAATTTAGACATTCTTCAAAATGCATCTGTAACCAGGAGGGTAATAGCCCTTACATTAAAAAAGTCCTTCATTAAGTGACTCACATCACACAGCCCATTACAAGCTCTCATACCCTGACCTTGCATAGCCTCAGAGTAATGTTGCTTTTAACAGGCAAAGCAAACAGGGTAAATAAACTATCTTCTCTATCTAGGAGTAAAACCATCAGTAAATGTGTTATTAATACAGATAAAATCCCCCTTTGCACATCTCCAGTGGTATAAGAAAGCACTATTACTTACTCTGTCTACTGCAAAATTAAGTTATCCACACACAATGAATAATTCCCTAAAATAACTGGAAAATATCCATAGACAAAATTTGATTTCTGCTTAAAAGCATTCTCCAATTTCTATCTTGTGTAGCATGATGTATAAAAATAACACACATCAAAACATAATACATGCTCTAAAGGGTTTGTTTGAACACCTAGAAGACGTCTTTCTCTAGATGGACCGAAACCACAAGGTAAATATTTGGACTTCATTTTTTGTCACCATGTCTACAAAAATACAACGCTTGTGTACCAGCCCTGCCTCCCACAAAATGCAAATGTGCAGTTGCAGAACCATTTCCACTTATGGAACATTTCAGTAGTCTTGGACTATTTAACCTAGAATGACGATCTAGAGAAAAGTCGGTGTTTTATCTAAGAAGTATTTTTAAAAAACTGAATGGGTGGGAGGAGACCATTAGTACTCAGCTTTGCACATTTTCTGCACATAAGAACAACATGTTTAAAAGAGAATTGTATGCAAGTCCAAAAAAAAAGGAAGAAGGGCTGCATTTACCCATGTTCCATAACAAAACCTGACACTCTGTTTTAGCCCACAGCAGATACTAGAAGCCTTCAAGGAGTCCACACACTGTAAGACAAGACTGACAGGGCAAAACCATAGACTCCTTGAGAATATTACTAATAAAGACTGTTTCTAGTTGAGAGCATTCCTAAATGCCAAACAGCTGCAAAATAGGAGAGCAGTCAGGGCACGGATCAGCACTTTTTTGTCACAACTTCTTGCTTGGGCAACTGCTAATGGCCACACTCAAAATCAGCAGATCTTTAGTTTGATCTAGCACAGTCTCTTTTATGTGCTCTCCAAAAGCTAATATTGGAAATCAGGTGTTTTCCCAGGTCTTAATAAGTAATCTAAAGATTTTATCATGTACGCTGCAGTTCAGACAATTTACAAGTTGGTATTTAAATCTGTACTCAAGCACCTGCTTTAGGTGTTCACTTTATTTTGAAATTAATCATTATGTACTGCATTTTTCTTTTTCATATAATATAAGTGGCTTTTGCCTCTTCTCACAGCTTGAGAAATACAATGTAGGTCAGTCTAAAAAAAAATCTGAAGTTGCATTAATTACTCAGAGGTAATTACACTTGCTTTACCAATAGCATTTACTATTGCTACACTGGTATAATGTTTTCCATTAGGAGAAGTTTTCATATTTTCATAGCACTCTGAAGCACATGCCATTAGGTCTGAAATTTCCCATGATTCATCATCACTCTCCAAAGTACAACATTGATTTCAACTACCACTCCCCTTGAATCAAAAGTAAAACATTGACACTTTGCAATTTAGCACTTGCCGTAACATTAGCAATTGTCAGTTTTTCCCCTTTTACTATATTTTTACGTGTCTTAGTCTCTCTTGCATGCTTTATTTTGGGGAGTTTTGTTGTTTGGGGTATTTTTTAATAAGTCTTTCTGAAGGTATTGAAGACTGAAAATTGTCATTTGAAAATTGAGTATAATCCTCTACAACTGCAAAGATTCTCTGCGAATGTGGTGAAGTTAGAGCCCTGAAAGCTGCATACTCACTGTAAGGGTATTATCTTGTTACCCCAGTGGTAAAACAGTGCTCCTCCCGAGACAAATCTATACCTGGAGCCCCACTTTACTGTATTCCAAAGAGATGTAAAAGACAAGGGCTCCAAACACTACAAAAAATGTCCATGCAGAGGAGGTGTTGATGAGAGGTTTGTGCCTAGCTGAAGGACTAAATAGCCTGAGAAAAAGAGGTGAAAGAAAACAGCCCCTACTCTAGGACTTCAGTTTCTTTGCTGCTTACTTTTTCTGGGTACACCTTCCCTTCTCTGCCGTCTGTCACTGACAGAACAGGAAAAAGTGGGCCCTAAGAGATTCCTAGCTTCTTCTACAGGTTATACAACACAGCATTTTTCAAAGTGAAAAGTGCAGTAGTTCAATTTGATCTATACTTTCATTACCACATCTTATTCTACTTGGGTAACTTCTTCATGAGCAGTAATCAGGGTCACCAATGTTAAAACACTGCACAGTGAATGACTGCACACAGTTATTTCCCTTCTGCTTTTGCCTGAACCTTTTGCTGTTCCATTTCCTGCAGATCCACCAGAAGAATTCTGCACTCATTCTAGAAGCATGTTACCTTTTTAGACTTAATTTAAAATAATGCTATTTCAAACTCAAATAACCTTGAATATTTATGTATGGCATGCATCTTCAGAATCTGAAGATTCTGAACTTCTTGGGAAGCTCATCAGATCAGAACAGATTTGAGACTTAGTTTTAGTCCACATCTCAGTCAACAAAACATCAAGCTTGATACAAGAAGTCTAGCATTTTAACCAAGGGAAGAAAAAAAAACCCAGAGCTTCTTCTGTATCTCTTTTGGACTATCTCTGAAAAGTTCCTTTATTCTGATAGATTTTATTGAGTAGCCACAATTTCACATATAGATTAAAAAAAAAAAAAAAACAACACAAAACAACTTCCTCTGAAAGAATCCATGTGCTACACTCAGAGAAAAATGAGTCTATAGCAGAACTGAAAAGAAATCACATGCCAGAGAGCACTGTGTAATTTAACTCCGAGAACTGCCTAAGGATGACAGGTATGTTATTTGGGATAAGCAAGAAGCTATCTTGTAATTTAGATTAATTCAAAACACAGTTCCTCAAATTGCTCTTCTTCCTGTACAAGGTGTGCCAATTTTTCGCAAAATGATGTCTCCATCACAATTAAGATACCTCCAACCTTTATAAAAAACTATGTACATTCTGAAAAATGCAAACTCAATAGTAATTTTGGCCTTACTAAGGGAGATATTGTTTTGACCATCACAAATGTTAAGGTTTCAGGCTTTAAATTTATTCTTCCTTGCGCAAAACTGAAGCACCAAGAAGTCCATTAAATAAAGGGTGGGTCTTGCCTAATTAACCTATTTTGCAAGTTATTGGGCATGGTAACACCTGCTCGTATCAGTGACTTTAAAGCAGGGGAAACCCACTAGGTAGCAGTTAAGAAATAAAATTATATAGAACAAACACCATTAATAATTCACAACAGTATACAAAGTGCAGGGGAAGGAATGGTGCAGAGGTGAGGTTATTTCTGTGTGGCAACATTTCTCACTCCTTCTCCACACATACCTCACTTCACAAAACCTTTTAGATACAAATAAAATAGCCATGACCTTTTTTCTCCTCTGCATGATTAATTACTTAATGTATTATTAATTGGAAAATGTAGCTGAATTTCAAATGCTTTCATTCTCTCAGCATATCATGCTGTCTGGGAAGCGCCGATTAAGCTGTTCATCAAAGGTGAGCAGGCAAGGTCATGTAAGCTGTGCCTCTTCAGTTATTCATTAACTGTCCTAAATAGTAATTAACAACAGCAATATTTCCATAAATCAAGCTTTTCTGATTACCTTCAGATGATAGGAGGCTGGGGGGGAGGGGAAAGAAGGAGTCAGTGTATGGGGTTTTTGCATGTATCCCTTTTTTCACTATTCCTTCTAGTGCCTACCTGAATAATTGAATTGATACATTGGCTGTCAAATGAAACACAGAATTTGACTTCAAGTCAACAGGAGCTCCACACGGAATATAGAGGAAATTATGGCTTCCTTTCTCCCTTCCCTATGCCTAACCCCAGCTTTAAAGGGGTCTAAGAAGGCTTCTCAATTACCAAGATTGTTATATTTATTATTTTTGTTCCTTTGTATGACCTCCATTATCAAGGTTAAAGTGGGGATCTCAGACCATATCCTTGAGGCCATATTCAGTGAGTTTATAAAGAAACTTATCCTTCAGTATCTGTGAGGTTTCTCACCTTGAGGCATTTCAGGTGGCAAATAGTGAGGCTCCTGAGCGCTGACGTGCACCCAGTCGAAATCATCGTACAGGTCTTGGTGGTAGTCACAGGGCCCAGGACCATCATCAAATGTGCATCCTCCTAGAGAAGAAACTTGTTATTAGTTTATTTAAAAGCAGAGATCTTACAAGAGTCAAGCAGAGGTGTTTCTTTGGGGCCCACCACAACTGCAGTGCCCACACAGCCTTGTGCCACAGTTCACAGGCTTGCATTTACAAAGCTAAACCTGCAAACAACTCAGTGTTCCCCTCCCTTTGGTAAAAATATCACTACTCCACACAACCAATTTCCCCCAAGAGCACCTTCTGTCAGAGCAAATCATAGCCTGAAGTCATCAATTCAAGTGAATCAATTTCCAAGTGAAACTTATCTCAGAGTCTATGTGACAAAAAGCAACATGCTATCTAAACCACAGGGGAAACTGAAAATAATAGACCAAGCTCAAAGATCAAAGAAGAAAATCAAAAACTCTGATGCTTTGAAAGCATAAGCAGTCCAAACACTGACAACAAGGAAAAGTACTGTGCCCAAAACAGTCAAAAAATTAATTAAAATTATTTAGAAATTAAATAATTGCTGCAGAATGAATTGGGTAATCTTGATTTACTAAATCAATCTAGCATAACATAGCAAGGCATTTTTTCAGGATCACACAAACAACACATATGAAAACCTTAAAACAAAAGTTGTGAGAAGTGACAAATAAGAATGGAGGGAATGTAAATGATGGGGGAAAAAAAAAAGACAGAATTCCCATGTAGCACAGTAATGTCGGCCCTGTCTCATTCAGTAAGTTTTTTATTCCATTCTTAATTCAAGGCCATTCAGTAGGCTGGGAAAAGAGAGAAGAAAACATGACAATCACAGAAGAAGATCAAGGTTTGAGAAGGAAGGAAGAAACAAAGGAATCAAAAAAGCCTGGTCAAAGAAAAAGCAGAGCATAAAGGCAAGAAAATACAGATGACGTGCATACAATTCTGCAGCAGCTGTTATCTCTGTGCATGGCACACAGAGTTTGCTCCTCCTACTCAAAAACAAAAGGCAATAGCAGGAGAGAGTGAAAGAGAAAACACACTGCATTCATCATTACTTAGGTGGTATTTTTTAACCCAGAAAACTTATATAAGAACCCAAGAATTAGAACTACAGGCAATTTTTGAAAGTCAGGGGAGATATTTCTTGCATCCTCTTCTCCCTGTCCTCAGTACCTTGGGCACATCAATCCAAATAACAACGGTCATCACAACAAAAGTTCCTTTTGCTAAGACACTTCTAGAATTGACTTTGTTACCTGTCTTTTGAAATACAGAATATGGGACAAGTACTGCGAGAACAAACAAAACCCCCTTATTACAACAGATTCCAGTGTTGCCCTCTGCTGAGGCACCACCACAGCACAAACAGCCAACACCCTTCCAGGCCTGCCAGGGTCTCACCAGCTCCCACTGCACTCTGGAGGTGAATGGGCTGGAAAAGGGGAGATCAAGGGACCATCAAGAGCTACAGCCTGTGTTCATGCCTGCCCTCTGTACAAGGCATACAAGGTGTGGAGCTCAGAAAGGCCAGAGAAAAAGGAAAGGAAGAATGTACATGTATGTCACCAAAGTGAGAATGAAAATGTATTTAACCCATTCAAAACAGCATATTCAAGTATCACATAAGAGCCAGAGTTTGCACAGAGTTCACATCTAGGGAAGAGAAAGTTCCTTTTACTAAATTCCATAAGTAAATCCTGCTGTGTCCCACACCAAGAGATCACGTTGCATCTTTAATTACAGAATAACTCAAATAGTTCCCACAAATCTGTAAAAGTATTTGTCATTTTGAATGAATAAAAAAAACCAAATTTTAGATAATCCTACATCACCAAAACCTATTGCCAGATACATACCCAGGCACCCCCAGAATGACTTGTTAACCACTGTTCCAGGTGGCAAGAATGACACCAGGACAGATACTAAATTCTACATTGAAGCAAAATTTGTGCTAAATCCTTGTACCATAAACCCTTAAAACTTCATATGCATCTCTGTATTAACAACACTTGCTCAAACATTACTCTGTGACAACAGAAGCAGAGTATCAACAGCAGCAACAAAAACAGTGCAACATTTTATTCCCTGTACTAAGTTGGTTACTACATCAGTGTCACTGTCATAGACTGCAAGGCATGAGAGAAATATTTGTCTGTCAGAGAAATATTTATATTTTTCAATATCCCAACTCCAGTGCCCTCTGTTACCAGTGAGAGACTTTTCTAATTAACATTTATTATGATAAAGCCAAAAAGACTTAGAACATAAATCTTGCATTTTGATTTAACTTACATTACACTTCTATGATCACTCTACAGAAAAAAAAAATGTACATTTCCTTCAACATTTTACTGATAAATGAATATTAGTTTCCCTTAAAGGGAAGTTATCAGTCTGCTGTCCCAGCACCAAAATGACATATGGCTTTGAAACACATGCCTGCAGGGCACCCATTACCCTTTTTAATGGTTTAAGTGCCCTCAGTATATAAATTTAAACTACCAATGAATCTTTTAGACTCATTTGGAAGATGAATGTCCTTAATTGCTTGTCTTTGTACCCACTATTAATTTTAGTTATCAGAGTTCTGATTAGCAATAACAACGCTCCTGTTAATACACAGCAAGCAACCCTGACCTCCTTGTGCGCACATCGTGGCTGCTCCCACAGAACAAGCAAGTGTGCATTGATCTCGTGCACATGAGCAAAGTTGATCAGGACAGACTATCAACCCACTACAAAATCAACCCTCTAACAACTTCTTGAACCAGTAGCTTCCTCTCATGGAGCACACTGCCACCTTACCTTTTACCACGATATTTCAAGGTAAGTAAAAAACCAATGCTGTAGTGTTTTATCTAGTACAATGCAAGACAGGCCAAGCATCTCAAACCCCCTGCAGACTACTCCTTAAGACTTAAAACATGAGCAAATTCAGACCTCTCCTTCTCTGTTTTAACAGTCAACTGCCTGCATGCTATTTCAATAACTCCAGGCAGTAAGAGACAAACCTAGTGCAACATGCTGTGTGGAAAACACAAGAAGAGGTGGTGGGTGGGTGAAACCTGCAGTGATGTATTTTTTTCCCAGCCATTTGTTCAGAACTGTCTACATTTAAAGTCAAATCTTAAACCACTCAAAAGTAAAACCACATCTGACAAAGTACACAGTAGGTCAGGACTTTTATTAGCACCCTAATTCAGTTATTGGGCCACTGTTCACCATAATGCAACAGCATTGCTCAGGGAAGATGTGGAACAGCTTGATGAACATTCACTACCTTCCAAAAACGTTCAGCAGCTGAACTCAAGTAGCCATTCATATTTGTTGCCTAACATTTTGACAACAGTCTGCTATGTTCCTACAAATGACAAGTCAGAAATCCCCTACTAAGCCTTTTGTAATTTTCCCCCAAACCCAATAAAACAATACTTCACTATCAACCACTGTACCATTACCTATCACCACCACATACATCAGCAGTAGCTACAGGAATATCTTAAAATTTTTCTTCAATACTACTCCACCACTGGAATTTGTCCTTACCTACCGATACACACATCCTGCCACAGTGATTTGTACACCTCTGCTCAATCTCTGGGCTGGAAGCACAGTGCTGACACTCAAATACTTTTGGACCTTGCAGTACCTAAATCCACATTCACCTTAGATTTCTATTATCATGCTTCTGAAAAAAATGGCAGCAGCAGCAGTGATCAAGAGTAATACACCAGACCAGTCTGACCTCAGCAACCTGATGAGGGCCAAAGGACTGGGATGCAAGGCAGTCAGTAGTATCTCCTCCTTTCTCCTACTTTCATGTCCTACACTGCCATCAGGACATGGCCCAGAAAAGCTGGGTGGGACAGTATCAACCAGAGCCAAGAACTGCCACACCTGCAGTGGTGGCAGCAGCCATCAAGTCACCCCCAACAATCAAAGACAAACAAAAAGAAAAAAAGCAGATAGTCCATCAGAAACAAACAGCCCACCAACAGCTGGAATAAAAAACTAAGACAGAATTTTAAGTGTCTATGATTATTTTGTCAAACTACTAATTGTATTTTGGATCAATCAAATTTGTTCAGTTGCTTGTGAAGTATTTGGGAAACATTTACATTTCACGGAAACCAAGCAAAACAACAATTCACTGTATCCATTATCTTTTCTCATAAGCTTCAGTAGGTTATCAACTTCAGCTTAAACAGACTGAGAAATCACATACTCCCCTTCAATGTCCTTCTAAAAGATAAGTGATAAATCATACTAGCCTCAAAAAATTTCCTGTCTACATGTCCATTTTCATTTATGAAAGATAAAGAATCTTAAATGGTCATTATAAAAAGAAAGATTAATATCTCACCCTGAACTCTCAGAAAATAAATTAAAGCTCTGCTTAATAACAAGGTCATCAAGATTAACCTAAATTTAATCTCAAAATTAATCATAAAATCCCCCAACTTAACCAAAATTTAATGAAGATTTAATAAAGATCATATAGTCAAGATTTACACATCATCTGTGGTGGGGGATTGACCCTGGCTGGACACCATGGCACCCACCAAGCTGCTCTATCAATCCCCTCCTCAGGGGAGAAAAAATATTTTGAAGGACTTTTAGGTCGCTCACCAATTACCATCATGGGCAAACCACACTCAATTTATTACCAATCAAATCCAAGCAGTGTAATGAAAAATGATATCAAATCTTTAAAAACCTTTTGTCACACAAAAAGTTTTTCCCTTTAAATCTGTCATCCCAGAGGCAGTACCACTATCTCTGACAGGCTCAGCAAGGGCCTTTCTTGGAGTCTGGTATTGGCTCTATCAGACACGGGAAGATTCTGGAAGTTCTTCACAGAAGCCACCCCTGTAACCCCCCCAGCCACTAAAACTTTGCCACACAGACCAGAAATACCTATAAAAAGCTATTTTGAAATATTTATTTATTTAAATATAAATTGCTTATTTTTAAAATTATAATGATAATTCCTTAGCAGCAACGCTTGGTACTGATATTGCCCGGTGATTTTCATTTATCCTACCTCCTTTTATAACAACCCAGGAAAGAAGAGCTAAACAGATATTTTCTCCACCAGGTTACAATATAAATAAGACTAGAAGAAGCACGTGTCAATACCTGCCACGGATAAATGGATGTCCATTACAACTCTATTGTGGACTCCATCAGCTCAGGACAAAAAGAAAACTGATTCTGAATTTGAATAACTGGTCTTTATCTAGCAATTCCAAAGTTCTCACTGCACTTCCTAGAGATTATGTCACTTCTACTACTTAGAATAGAAGCATTCTATGTTGCACAACAACATTAAATTAAATTTAAGATACTCACAGCATTTATTATGAATAGCATTATAGGGATGATGCACTGGAGATCTACTGACTTCTAGATAAAAGGTACTATTCCCTAATAGCATGTAAAAAGTCTGTATGCTCATTTTAATATTTAGATTTCAGAAGTGTTCTTTATTACTTAGTTCTGTAACCTATCAACATGGCAAAGGATTTTTTCCAGCCTCAGAATGTCATGTTTAGAAAGATAGTTGAAAGCATTCAGCTTTACACTTTAGTTCTGAGATTTGTTTTTGCATCTGACCACTTCTGGTGTTATGCAAAACACACTAATAATATCTTAAAGTTCATGCCCCTCCATTTTAAGGAGCTGGCTGTAAGTCTGGAAACTCATCCACTAGGCAGATCACCAACGCAGGAGGGAAAAAAAAAAAAAAAAAAAAACAAACCAAGAGCACAAGAGAAGAGTTGTACTAGAGGCACACAAGAAAGTTCTGCCAGAACAACTTCTCCTGTGCACAGGGCTCAGTTATCAATGGTTTCTCTTGGGCCTTCCATGTATGAAGGTGTCACATCAGGGATGAAATACTCTTTTCTCATTCAGCTCAAATGATTACTTGAGCAATCTGCTCCTTTTATTCAAGAGCAGGCTTTTATTTTTCTCCACCACCTGCTGTAAAAGCATAATGAATAGCTCTAAATCTATCAAAGTACATAGCTTCATGGCAAGAACCCAGTACAAAATTATGTTGGTATGTGCTGTCAGGTAAAAGTCCTGTGAATTTGTTTTTTTCCTCTTCTCACTGAGTGGTGAATTCAAAGGTTGTAGATAAAGGTGCTGTAGCGGGTGTCTTTTCTGTCATATACATCCAGGTAGAAGCTCTGCTTTTAAAAATCACCCACCTACCACATTAATTTACCTGTTTGTTACAGTACACCTTGAAGCACAGGATGTTTTCATCTTCTAAAGGCACTACATTATTTCTGTTATGAGCATTTTAAAACACCTTGAATGCAGAGCATTCAGACACCTGTTAAAACTATACTAAGAATTGATGTTAATGCAGTTTGAGAATAAATCTTAATGCTAATGCTTATGTTAACCTACTGAAATGTAACACTGAAACAACCTTAATTAACCTATGGCAACTAAAAAGGCAGAAGATCAGTGGCAGTATTTAGTGTCAAAAAAATAACCATGAAAAGAGCTGCACTTAAGGAGAATTACAGATTCTCCACTACAGGGAGAAGTCATACTAAATACTAAGAATATTTATCTTCCTTAGAGTGGTACCTTATTTTGTAGTACTAAAATTAATTACATAAAACAACTGATTTCAGGTAATAGCAATAAAAAACAACTAAACTCAAGTACCTGAATTATTTTTTTTTATTTTTCTAGACTTGTTCTTAATATCAGGAAGTTTTAATCACATTCTTAGCTTAGAAACTTCAGCATGGAACTCCACGTCTCATGGAGTAAGAATGCAAATACCAACAACAAAAGAGGAAATATGGCAAATTATTCCTAAATTAACATCATTATATTTTAGTTGTAGGGCTTTTGTTGGTGTTGTTATAACTGTCAAATAATCTAAACAGCTCAAATATTGGAAGAGCATGAAGATTCACAATTAGATGTGGTCTACCTGACCATGCCATTTTTTAGATTTCTTCTATTAAATTAGCCTCTCTCACTCTCTATACCCAGCCTGGAAAAGGCTTGTACATCTCAGATTTCAAAAGGCTTCACATTCACTGCCAAGAGCAATCTTTTCAATGCTTTACCAGCAGTGAACAGGATGGAAAAGAGGAAGAGACAAAGGGGAGAAAAGAGCAGTCTCTATTACATTATCTGTCTTTCAGTTTCCAAACTAAGCAAAACATAATCTAAACAAAAGTATCTTTAAATTTCCTCTTAATCTCCAGGGAAAAGGAGTTCTTCTGTTCTTTACTGGAGAGGTGACAACAGGTAGCTGTGAAACGTCACAATTGCTTAATGTCTTTTCCATCCTTCCTTGGCATGGGCAAGGCACCAGAGAGCAAACAACCCTACATATGCAGATGACTTTACATAATTGAAGTTATCAAGACAATTTCCATTTCAGTTCACAAGATATTTCTGAAACCATTAGAAGAATTAACAGTTTCATGAAATTATGTATAGATTTTCATCAATATAAGTTAAAACATCCACAGAACAACAAAGCTATTTCATATTTCAGCTTATAGACTGCAAGGATCAGTACTCCTGCAGTACGCTGAGCAAACTTCTGACCAATTGCACTGGTGACAAGAAGTTATACCATTAGAACATAAAAAATTAGGGTATTGAGGAGTGGAATCATGTTCTTGAAATTAATAAATATTGTCATAACTTTACAAGTAGTAAAATGCCAGCAAACAAATTCTGTGGCTTCAAGAACATAATTGAGAGTTCCAAAAACAAATTATTCACTTCAATTTTTTTAGTGGGTATGCAATGCTGCTTCTGAAACAACACCTTTACCAAGACACTGCTAGTGCTTATCGATAGAAAATTTAATGTAGATATCACAGTCTCTGGCATTTCTCCTAAACATTCTCACAATATGCTGTTAAAAGGCAATGGATAAGAACAAGAACAAGATTAAACTCAGGAGTGCTAAATGAAGACAGCCCTACAAACAGTACATCAAATCACAAAATTTTCTATGGAATGCTAGGTTATTTTGTAACTTACTCACCACGGGAAAAAAAAAAAAAAAAGCTGAAACAAGGAATTGGAAGAAATAAGTTCACAGCTCAACTTCTACCTCCATGTGCCTGATGCATCCCAGGACAGGGTTGGCCCTCCTGGCTGCCAGGGCACTGCTGACTCATGCTCAACCTTCTGCCAACCAGGACCCCCAGGTTCTTTTCCATGGCACTGCTTTTTAGCATCTTGTCCCACTCTATTAAAACTTTGACAATTTAGCCATAAAATAGTGTGACAGAGGAGAATACAAGTCATTTAGAGCTTGTTCTAAAACCCATCTCTTTCACTATCTGTTATTAAAACTTCATTCAACAGACAAAAGCTAAAGCTTACAGGTAGACAATAAGAGCAACTATTCAACAAAAAAAATTAAAAAGTCTTCACTTTGAGAACAACCAACACAAGTAATTACAGCATCAGTGCAGAAGTCAGACAAATGAGTAAATGAGAAGAGAGTACATAAGTTATACAGACTGAAGTTTAAAAGGAGCTCAAGGAACAGACAGTGTATAGAGTTCAAAATGAATGTGGACAATATGAAAGCTGAGCACTTCCTAAGGGGAGGTGAGCATAAGACTGTGTATAAAATATTAAATGGTCATGCAAAAAGGAAGATCAAATTAAATGCAAGGAAATGGAAGTGCTCTGATGTTGAAAATGACAGAAGCTGTTACAAAAGGTCATTTCTGAAGTCTCAGAAGGAGGTAAATCCAAGAAGGTAGAGAGATGATGGAAGAGTTCGGTCATTGTATAAATCCAGGGTCTCAAGAGGATGACGAGACCCTCTCAGAAGAGATCTTTTGAGAAACAACATCAAGGTACATAAAGAATTAAGCTAGCAGTGAATCACAAAACTTGGGCACATGAATAGGAGGGGCAATGAGCAATTCTGAGTTTCAAAATATACCTTCACACACAGAGGCCCTGCCAAACTAGAAGCCAAATCTTTTTGGATCAGAAGTGCAGATACTGCTCTAGTTTCTCATTTTGTAGTAAGATAAGTGGTAGGTACTTTATATGAGGCATATCTTTTCATGGAATCCAGCAAGATGAAAGGAAGGTTAGAAAGAAGAACAGTGTAAATGTATTTTGAAAGCAGTGAAGGTTTTTATACCCAGAGGAAACAGCCAAGCTTCCAAATTTAGTGAAAGATCCAATGAGATACAGACCAACAAATAACAAATTCAAGATATAACAGGCCCCCAATCTACAAAATCAGAGAATAGTTGAGTGTGGAAGGGACTACTGCAGGCCATGTGGTCCAACTCCTCTGCTCAAGCAGAGCCATCTAGATAGAGACAGTTGCTTAAGACCATGTCCAGACAATATCCCCAAGGATAAAGATTCCACAATTTCCCTGAGCAACCTGTCCAGTGTGCAGTAACCCACACAGTTAAAAGAAAAGACAAACAAAAAAAACGAAAGAAACCCCAAACAAAATGAACAAACAAAAAACACCAACAAATTTTTAAAAGTGTGTATAAGTGTTCCCTGGTGCTCAGTGGGACTCTCCCTGTTTGGAAGACAGTGTGACAACCTCACTGATGTCTAAGCAGACAGTATTTGCTGATGTCCCTCACAGATCTGGAAATGAAGTATGAGCTGTTCCATCACCTCCCCAGAATCAAGGTTAAACAGAGCAGCCTATCTTTTCCTGTGTTTTCCCTGCATAATCTCCTATTAAAATGATAGCTTATCTTAAACTTTTCTCAGCAATGCTTCATACTTTCACTGGTATCCAACTGAAGCTCTGCATTTCCTTACTGGCTTTAACGCCTTTTATTCAATCAAAGACAAGTATAACATTGCCTTCTGCAATGTTATGCTTAAAGATGGACTAAAGTATCACAGAAAATGTAAGATAAAAACCAGAATTACATGGAAACTTTTCATAATAAACAAGCTGAGAACAGCAAACACAAAGAAATAGAGATTTGTCTTTTATCTTCTGTCTTCTGTCTTTCCTCTTTAGACTTACAAATCTGAGTCTTCCTTTACAGGTGCCCTACAGAACCAAATGAATGTCAAATGGATGATTCATTTCACACACTACTCTTTGTATTAGTTACTTCATTCTTCAACAAAGTAAGATTCACCAAAATACTTCCTAATTGTGAGGAAAATATTTTAGGTAGATTACATTGGGAGAGAGTAACCTGACAGCAAACCTCTTTGACACATTCAGAGAAACATACATGATGCTAACAACTCACTTTCTTCCTTTGTATCTTGTAGCCAAATCACTACTTGCTGTTGAACTGATTTAAAGTATAAACTGTGCATGTAAGCAAATAGTGTGTCTCTTCTCTCATCAGATTTGGTCCTCAGCAAGACCTCTGGTGAACAAACAGCACAACTGGTCACACCATTTTGGACCAAACTTACTGATATGCCATCAGACTTAGCTTTACTTGTGCAATTAAAAAAAACTCTCAACAGACAAATTGCAATAGACGCATAAAATTCTAGCAAGAAATCACTATTTTATGGTAGAAATATTTACAATCAGAATAGTAGAAACACTACAATTTAACAAATAAATCTAATATTATTTTATGGCTTCCCAGGGAACTGAGCTCAAGGACTTTAAACTTGTTTTTATCTGCAAATCTATACTTGAATTTCAATAAAACTATTACCAGAACACTTAACTGTATTATAGTATTTTTCAAGCAGATACGAATTGTATTTAATCTCTCCACTTCCTTAATGGAGAAGCATTCTCACTGGGTTGGCTTTTTAAAATAGTGTAAGCCTGAATGTTAGATCTACTTTAGACTGTGCAAAGAAGTCGTAGCTTTTGACACTGCCAGTACTAGTCAGAGCATAAATTTGCCACTCAGTCTTTAAATTTTAAGGCTGAATTAAATATTTTCAGGAAAACATGAGCTTAATGTTAAATAATAGCTAAAAGGTAATTCAAGAGTTAAAACTGAGAAAATTTAGAAAAGAATACTGAACATTTCTTTACAAAATTATAAGCCCCATCCAGAATTCTTGTGAAGTTCTAGTTTGCCATCTCCTAAAGGGTTATAAAGAAATAATAAAGGCCTTTTAATAAAAAAAAAGGACAGAAATCTCACACTTCACTATTGGACTAACTTCTCTTTTTTCAAATTGGACAAGGTATTTACATATTCAACAAGAACTTGTACAAGTATTACATGTCCAAGATATTTTCACAATATCTTTTCAGTTATCCTTTGGTAGTATATTCCCAAAGGTGTATATGACAAAGCATTCACTTTTTGGTATGCCATTACCTAAAACAGCAAGCAATTTTCTAGGGAAGGGAAAGAAAGGCTGCAGCAGGATAAGCTGCTAAAAAGTATCATTTTTAAAATTCGTACTATATCTCATCTGAGAATGAAAACCTCATAGAAAGAGAAAATATTTGAAGAGCTTCACATTTGGGGTTTGTTTTGGTTTTTTAAAGCCAGAAGTAAAAATGCGAACTGTTTCAGTGGACAATGTGTATCCTAATGCTTGCATCACTTATCGCCATAAATAAATTCTTTAAAAATTAAAAAAAAATAAAATAAAAACACTAGCCTCTCCACAAAAGCTGTATTCTTCTATGTTTCTTAATTTTTCTCTATTACAACTTAAAGAAAGCTCAAAATTGGCTCTGCACTACCAAGTTATCATTTAAAGGTTAAGATATAGAATATAATGCAGAGCTATACATTCAGAAGAAAATACTTCATAGAGATCAAAACCCAAGAACAGCATAAAAATTTTTAATGCAATAGAAAAGCCAATACTTAAGAGCAAACATATAATCTGGATGCAACAAATGAAGCAACAAACATAATAAAAATTTTGCTGATTTTGAAATGAAACAATTTAGTACCAGAGGAATATAAGCAATTTGTAATATAACAGCCCCAAAATGTGACCATAAGTTTCCTCCCTCATTTTTTGCCAATCTACCCAAAAGAGTATGAGAGAGGGGGAAAACAGGTATGTTCTGTTCATATCACAATTTGTTAAGGTAATTTGACAGGTAATTGAAAACTGAGAATGGATGTTCTGGGTTCAAGTACAAACCCACATCACCCACAAGCATGGTGAGGTTCTGTCCCCTCCTTGCACATACTTTGAAGGAGCAAAGATAGACTCCAGGTCTTTTTGTTTGCATCTCATCTCTGGGTGTCCTCATCTACAAATACATTTGCAAACCCTTTTTCTGTGTGACTGGCTCCGTCATACCCCTCATGTAAAGTGGTCTCCTTCAGTCTAAACTGAACCTCAGCCTGGGGTTCTGACAGGCTGACAGTGTTAGAGAAGAGCAGCACAAGTTACAACCACCCTTTTACTCTTTCACTCCACACTTGATCTCAGGTCAGCACTTCTTTTCTCAAGTATTACAGGTACTATCATTCAACACTGACATGTTCCTTCGAGCCTCTTCATGTGTCCTTCACTCCTGCTATACCCAATTTTTGAAGCATAACTAAAAAAGATTCTCGGAGACACACTCTCTTCCAGACTTCGTCTCCCCTTAACCCAATCACTTTGGCATCTCTTCTCTGCCCTTGACAAATGAGTCTTCTCCCACACTTATCTATTCACAGCACTGCTGAAAAGACTCTTTTTAAAGCCCATCACTTTGGCTGCATTCCACTTTCACTTCCTCTCTCTCCATTTTCAAAGAACAAACTTTATTTTTGTTACCTTTCACTCTTTATGCCCACTTACAGAAAGCCAGCCAATTCAACTCAACAAAACTCATGGCAGCAACTGGCACAAACCTATTCCTCTGTTGCTGTTGTTGCATTTGCTTTCCTCTGGTTTAGACAGTTAAAACAACACAGAGGGTTAGAGGGAAAGAGGGAATGAGGCGTTATATAAGCACAAAAAAAAAAAAAATTACAAGACTCCATTGCTAGAATAAGAAACAAGGCAGATGTGTTTAGAGGGAGATGAGAAAGCATGGAGGCTTAGGCCAGCTAACCCTTTGGTTGGCGACATTTCCTCCTTTTAGTTGCCCATAGGTATCCAATGGGGGAAGGAGAAATCTTACCATACTACTCATCTAAGTTGTCAACATCTGTTTAAGAGTCAGAATGGACAACCTGGCAAAGGCACAAGTGTTGTGGGTAGCTAACAAAATCCAACTTTTCAGATTTTTTAAAAGATATTTTAGTTATAGCTGCCCTGATACCATCTCTGAAGTTGAGAATGAAGTGCAAGTGCAGCTCAAAGTTGAGAGCCAGACCAAGAGGCCAATAGCATTATTCTGTAGTCTTTCACCGCTTGCATCTCATATCACCTACAGAGCAAGGAGAATTGAAAATTACTGACTTTTCCAGCACATCCTTTACTATCCAAAGAAAAGAGGGAGACATTGTCAGCACCTTCTCTGTAGTGACTAGTGACCCACACACCATCACACTTCTGTCTTGATCTTTATACAGACCAGTTATATGGAAAACACTCCTCATCCTCCAGCCCAAATTAGTATCAGCTAGAGTTCACTTGGTAGGCACCAACACGTTATTACAGCTGCAAGCTCTTAGAGACAGCCTTCATTTTTGTGATCCAGGAAGGGAGATATGCTGCAGGGGTTAGGGGAAAGTTGAGGCATATCAACACCATTCTGATGCCATCAGCTCAACATCCTCCTTGTCCACAGCCCTTTCACTAAAGCAAACTATCACCTTCTGGTGACAGATATGATAACCCTCATATCTGGATAAAACATGGAATGCGTCAGATTGGAAGGGACCACAGTGGATCACCTGGTCCAACCTCCCTGCTCAAGCAGGGTCATCCTAGAACACATAACTCAGAATGCTGTCCAGATGGTTCTTGCTTATCTCCAGTGAAGGAGAATCCACAGCCTTTCTGGGCAACCTGTTCCAGTGCATGGTCACCTACACAGTAAACAAGTTCACCCTCATTTTCAGGTGGAACTTCCAGTGAGTCAGGTTCTGACATTGGTTTTATTGCTCAGCTGAGAGCAATACTACTGAGAAGAGCCTAGCTCCATTCTCTTAACACTTTCCCTTGAAATGACAAAACCAAACAAAAGAATTAAAAAATTAATTTTCAGGGACATCCAGATCAGTTATATAAAGATGAGTTACATTTTGTAGAACAACACCACTTAGAATTTGCTG
Source organism: Dicaeum eximium (assembly GCA_013396995.1). Classification (NCBI taxonomy): domain Eukaryota; kingdom Metazoa; phylum Chordata; class Aves; order Passeriformes; family Dicaeidae; genus Dicaeum; species Dicaeum eximium. The sequence continues at coordinate 1,210,389 of VWZP01002982.1, read as the reverse complement.
CAAGATTCTGTAATAGTCCATCTCATAGACTAGTCAACATGGCAGAGCTAATTTTTAGCACTGGCTGTGTTCTGAGGTCTTAAATTTGACACACCATTCTGCAGACTTATAGCAGAAAATGCTGATGACTGATGCCATTTAGAAGGTATGCTGAGACAGTTCACTAACAAACCTATCCAGAATAACCCCTAAGTGATCTGTTCCTACTCTGCAACACCAGCAACTGTTTTCAGTCTCTGCAAAAACAGCTCAACAGAACAGACCATAGGAGGACTAGCACTCCACATTTTCAAAGCTTTAATTGGTGTTACCCTCCAATTCATACAGTAGTTATCTATGCTGATGTCTTCTGTCTGGATAACTATTGTTAATACTTTTTAAATCCTGAGGGAAGCAGGAATTGCAAACTGGCAGTTACAGCGTGCTCTTACTGCAATTGGCATATTTTCCATCTCTAGTAATGGTTTTGTGAGTCAGTAGCAGAGCATTTCCAAAAAAGAACTCTAACAAAACAATCCACATCTGTTCTCTTTCAGCAACACTCTCAGTAGGTCTCTGACTTACTATGGTCACCTGATAAAATTGGATGTGGCACCCTCCCTCTAAGCCCAAAAATCACAATAATAGTCTACACAGCAGCAATATTGGATCTACCCAGGGATCCCTCATCCTCTTTGGACATCTGCTCCTCAGTGCTGCTACTCCACAGCCTGAATATCCTGCATCAGTCTGGGCTCACCTACCCTACATGTAGCTGTCGTACAACTCCACACTACTCTGAGTGTCATTGCAGACTACAGATGGTATCCCTAGCCCAGCTGCCACTGCTGAGTCACACTGCTCTGCCATTTGCTCACTTTGAATACACATTTGCTAAAACAGTCACAAAGATGGAAAGCTCATCTGACTTACTGTACCCAGATCTGTTTTGGTATCAAACATCACGGTTTTTTCCTTACTTACTGCCAGCTTTGTCACGTCACCGTTTTTCAGTGGCAACTCACTAGAAAAGAATAAGGCACCACACAGAAATGAGGTTTTACTCAGCCTTGCTACTTCAAGATGCTTCCAAAGCACCTGCATGCTGGCCAGAGAGGCCCTTGGTGCATGCAGGCAGCGTGGGACCCAGCTGCATTACAGCTGAGTGGAGCACAGCTGCATGCAGATATGGCAAGCAACAAACTCACAGAGCACAGGCTTCAACCCAGAGCAGTCACGGGCTAATGCAAGAAATTTCATTTCCAAAAACTGCTGTGGTTTGGTTTTTACACAAGCAGCACAAGTAATGAAATTTGAAACTTGATTACCAGAAATATTTTGCTACCTCCCTTCTAATCCATCTACTTCAACCCACTCAATACTACTACATTCAATCCATAAATTAGAGAATTAGAAAATATTAAAGAGCTAAAGTGCTAGAAATAAATTAATTTGTTAGATAACAGGCAACTCAACATGAAGGAGACTGTCAGAAAAAAATTTCCTTCAGCTTTCAGTTACAAAAAGGCATGCAGGTCCAAATCCACTCTCATATTTGTGCAGAAAATGTTAGGCAAGATAACAATTCTCAAATATTATTCAAGACAAGTGACTATCCACCACATGATAATTTTGCAATTCATACTTCTAAAAACAACAGAAGAGAGAATCTTCACTAACTCTGAATCAGTTAGAAGGCAAAATCCACGAAAAGACAGAATCCCACCTAATCCTCAAATCTACTTTGCCAGAGTAGGAATAGCACTATCAGGATACAGTGGGTCTTAAGAAAAGGAACTTTCACCACACTGATAAAGTGAGGCCATTGCCTCAGCTCACCCCATCATCCTTAAATCTGTACATTCCAGAGAGGAAATACAGGAGAATATATGAACTCAACACCAGCAAACAAATGATACTTGTTTAGAAATAGTGAAAGAAAATTAGAAGCAGTTCAGATGGCAGAAGACAAAAAGAACTAAAGCCTCTCTTCCTTAGGCCAGAAAGTTTTTATATGAATGCTACTCTGAAGAGGGCTGTCTTTTTTGCCATCAGGAACAAGTGGACACCCTCATTCTTTGATACAGTAAGTTAATTCTTTGCTGCTTTTAGGTCTTGCAAACCAGAAATTCACAACTCTAATTTCAGAAAGTAAGCAGAGGAGGATCTAATTTCAATTAGTTTTAAATTATACAGCCATAAATGAATTAAGTTTATTCAATCAACATTTTCAGGTCACCTTTAAACCTCCTGCTACCAATTCATATGCTAGACTAATTGCTTCAGATTCATCTTTCTTTCCTCTGAAGAGGAAAATCAGGAAAATTAAATGCTCTTACATTTCTACAAGATGCAAACACCAGTGCTTTAATCTGCAAGCAGCTAGCTGACAGAAAGCAGTCAGAGTTTTGAATATACTGGATGTACACATACACTAGTTGGCCTATGAGTGGGGGCAGTGAACGTTGCTGCTGATGTAAAGAATTCAACAAGAAGAAAATGTCAGTTCAAGAAGAGAAAGACGATGAGGAGCAGCACTGGAGTGACAGAGTTCTGCCCTAGGACATAACCCTGCCGAAGAGTCCTCTCATCAGCTGTGCCTGAAATATGTATAATCAGTGTGAAGTAAGCCTTAGCTGTTACTCAGGATTAAATATAGTAGGAATACATAAGTGCAGATTGATGCTAAAATTACAAGAACTTTTTAACACAGATATTTGAGTTGAGATGTTATGCATACAGGGGCTATTTACACACGTTAATACTTCTAATGCAGCAGCCTTCTTCAACTCAGGCTGTCAAAAATAGAAGGGAATGGGTAAGAGGAAAGGTGCTCCTCTTTATCAGCAGCATCTTAATTTAAATGGATAAGGTGAAAGGAAAAAAAAAGTATTAAAATGTGAAAGAGAAGGATAACAGTGAATAAGCATTAGATGTTATACTTGATTTTTCCAAGCAAAAAAAGACTTGATATCAAATTCTTTTTATATAACTCATCAATACAAATCAAACAGAATGAAAACTTGGGAAAAAATAAATAAAAATATTTCTAGTTAGAATCACTTGTGTTAACTACTTCATGACGAATTATTACAATAAATGTCAAGCTCCCAATTAAATGAGCAAGTATTAAGTCAGTCAGTGCCTAAAAATACCAATTACAAAAGTAACAAGTAGATTTAGTCCAGTTTAGGCCTACTCATTTATAAAAGGAAGACTTCAGGTACTGTTCTGCAGAAAAAAAAATGCTTTATATATCCCTCCTAATATAAGCAGGGATCAAACAGTGGTAAAATTTCCGCATTTCTATTTTTAATCAAATATGTAATATTAGGAAGAACAAAAATATACTTACAACTAACATTCTTAATAAAACAGAATTTACCCAGAGGCACTGGCAGTAAGACACTTTTGGTCGGTCTGATTCCCTTTTGGTTGCACTGACAGAGGGCTGATGATCAGAGGCAGCTACTCCTTTAGTTCCATAGAGCATTACTCAATTTAGCTTCATTGTAAAAGGCTTGGATATTTTCACCTACCCTATTTGAAATACTCTGTTCCAATTATTTCTACTCCATTTTATTTTCGTGAGAACCAAGTCCCGTAAAAGCTAGAACAGTTTCAGCTTTTACTAAGAACTACCTGCACCACACCTGTATTTCTTCAACAATGTAACATCATGCTTAATAAATCCAAAGTTATTCTTACAGGTTCATTTGTTTTCAAATTATCTCCTGAGAGATTAGTAGGTAGTATCTGCCTTCTGAGGAATCTCTAAAGATGTGGTAAATTAACAATTCTAAAACAATCAGTTTTGTTTCCATTCATCTCGAAGCCTAAGATACATCCTGAGGTTTGATGACAAACAACTGCAAGAGCTCCTTGCTGGGACACTGCTGCTCCTAATTAGCTTTTCTGGAGTGTCAGAACATGAAACATTTTGAGATGATGGTCACTACCACACTTTTGGCTATGTATCAGGCACTCATTATAGCTTCACAACGTGCTAAATGAGGAAATGAGCAGCAGAGAGCTTCAAACTGATTGAAAACAGCACCAATATTGTTTTTGTTGAAACTTTGATAAAACTATACTAAATTTGTTTATATATTCTAGATGCTTAGGATGCTTCATTATTGTGTCACAAGTACAAAACTTTCCTGGAAGAAAGTGAGAGAGAACATGAAGCTTCCACTACATACAGGAGCTTTGATAGAACCACCTACTTGACCACCCACTCTCCTGGTTAGTAAGTGAAAGCAACTGAATGGTCATTAAATTATTCCAACTCAATTTACTCTACATTTAGCACTTCCTTCTTGCTTACTAAGCAGAGAGAGGAAAGCAAAAATTTGGAAGGGAAGGGAGCTATGCTACAGGGAGTAAGAATTACTTTCTATCAAGGTTCCACAATTTTTCCTCCATAATGCATGAGCTGACAGAGGACCAAATTGCTTTGATAGTACAAATCCCTCTCACAGATTTCTCTTCAGTCTGACTTTTCTTCCAAATGTAGCACTTGTCTTCCATCTTATCTGTCTGCATACTAAGAATTTTAATTTTATTTCTATAATTCATCTTAAATAGAAGCAACTAAAATGCAAAAAATACAAGATAGAGAATACCAGTGGTGTGTTCTGTGCTACAAGCAAAATGTGGGCACACAAAACAGCAGTTTTTCATCCTAGAGAACATTACCAGCAGTGTTAGCTTTTGATTAATAAGACAGTATAGATTCAGCCTAGAAGTGAAGATACATTGACTTAATGTTAAAAAATAGGAATGTGCAAGAAAGAGTTCTCATGTATGACAAAAAAATGAGATCTCATCTACACCATGTTTTTAAGATTTCTTGTGAACTATAAAAGTGTTTGCCCATGTTTATCCCTCCTCTCTCAGAGATATTTTTGTGCTTTGTCCTGTGAGAAAAACCAAGTTCTGTCTTTCAGCAGCATCGTGTTTGTACTTTACAACTGGAAAAGTAAAGTATAACAGCTTTAGAATTTTAGCAGAGTGGGGATTTTTTGGTATCACTTGCAGGAAAGGAGGGGATGTTCTAAAAAACTGACGGAAAGAAGAATTAACATTTTAAATGTAAAGGCAATAAGAATAAAAGTGTCCAGTACAAGAACTGTAGCTATGGCTTATTACATTTTGTCTCTGACAGTCAATGATTAGGGAATGAGACAGTCTGAAAAGCTTAGCCATTTTGATTTCTAAGGCTAGGAACTTGGCTGATGAAGTAAACACTAAGCCTAATTATGTCCTTTATTAATGAAAATGCATATGCAACAAAACATTTGTCACCACCACCTGAAAAGCATCTACTCTCATGTGCAAATCCCACTAATTACCGAAATCCAGAGTATTTTTTATTGAAGAGACAAAGCCAAGTCCAGGAAGAACAGTGAAATCTCTCTTAATGAGCACAAACATAAAAGATTCCCTTTTCTAATAAGAAAAACTGTGTTCCCATTATCAAGTAAGTGTTGCAGTTACATCTTCCTAAGTAACACACACAAAATTAATCCATGCTTCTCCAAAAGTAGGTGGGCTCCTCACTAACTGCCTATTAAAGGGATGAAAGTGCCACTGTTGCTCCAGCCATGAGCCCACAGCCCTGAGGCCTCCCTGCATGTGCTCCTCCAAGGTTTGCCATCTGGTGCAACCACAGAACGTCAGGTGATGGAAAGCAGTGATTTTCAGGCTCACCAAATACAGGCAGCACGTCCACACCAGGCAGACATGCTCAGCCATATCTGATGCAAAACCTTCTAGGGGCATACCCAGTATTAGTCATCTGGATGGAAAAAAAATGGAGCAGAGAGCTGTCATCACTTCTGGAAAATGCCCATAACAACTTATACTAGGAATTAAAGCAGAAAAAAACAGTTCAGGTGGGATTCAATATGTTAAACACTCCTATCAAAACAAGACAACTTTCAGTGCTTAAGATAAAAGTGCAAAGCCAGTAAACAACTATAGTTTTATATCACAGCCCAGCCAAAAATGTTTCTGTCTGTGGTGACTTTTTAGGATTTGTTTTCCACAGAAAAGAAGTGGAGAAGAAGCCTCAAACAAAAAGTTGGGATGCTTCCTTGCCATGAGGATTTAATGGTAAATTTTCCCCCATACAAGAAGGGGAAAAAAACCTTAAAACATTTTGTTCAAAGTCATAAATCATTCTGATGTAGTTTGCTGCTTTGGAAAGAAAAAAAAAAGCCTTACTGGAGCAAAAAGCCAACATAACACAGAGAAATGGCCAGATTTACATTAGCAATAATAACAGTGAAGTGATCCCAGACCTCCTAACAGAGAGTGCTGTGCTGTCAGCTAAATACCAGATTTATGAACAAATCTTCGGTCAGAACAGTTTTGCAGGTCTGACCTAAATTTATACACAAATTAAGACAACTCAGACTCAATTTAGAGGCAGATAAAAGGCTCAAATAGCTCAAATAGGTACATTCTACATTGTTTTCTCTAATTAGCATGCTGAAATTTTTGCTCACACCTAGAAATCCTCTTGACATTTTAGAAGGCAAGCTTGACAACATTGTATTGAAACAAGAAATAAAGGCAAAGTGAATTTGAATCTAGAAATGTACAGTTCTAAGTGGAACAAGAGATTCCCAATGTGTCTGAAGAGCAATAAGCAGCATATTAGCACTGCAGTCTGGGGTCATCTTACTGAGCTATTTCAATAAAAAGCAGGTCAGACAAACCAGCATTGTTTGAAGAAGAGACCATGATCTACACAAGTGTTCCAACCAATTTTAAAACTGGTTAGAATATTTCCAGTGTATAGAGCCCCAAAGGCAACATGATCCATTTTCAGAGGAAATTAAGCAGTGATATCCAAACTGCTGCTTCTATTGGCACCAGCCAGATATTCCCAAATCCAGCACTGCTGGATTCATGTCATGAATATAAAGAGACACAAGATTCTAATGACCAACCATGACAAAATTAATGAAGCTGTAAAAGTTCAGAATTAATGAATCTGTAAAAGCAGATTAAGCATAGAGAAATAAAACAATACCTGAACTCCTGAATAATATATTTTTAAAAAGTAAACGTTACTTCTATGTGTAAAAATAAGAATTTATCTGTGGGGATGTGGGGCAGGGGTAAGATAAGGCAGGATATGATTGACAGCGCTTTACACTGAAATATTCAATTAACAGATTAATAATGCCCTGCTGACAACAGAAAATCTTGAAGCATGCAATTTTTGGACTTCCCCATGGTTTTCGAAAACTGCCTTTCCATTTTTTTTTTCTATTATTTCTTAAATGACATGCCTGGAACTGCAGCAGCTAAGAAACAGTTATTAGACCAGGGTCTGCATAGTTCACAGTCTGTTGTTCAGTTTACTGTCACTACACATCTCACAGCACATTGTTTCAAAGCAAAGATTACTGTACAGCAATCAAATTTTAGAAAGCTGAAGTATTTTTATGGCCATGACATCACTTGAAGGATACAGAGAAAAAAAAAGAATGCAGAAAAATCAAAGCACACTTCAAGTATTTAATTAGTGCATTAGGCCATAATCAAGTTCCACTACATCTTTGTCTTCATACTTATGTGACTAAACCTTTCTAAATAAAATTACATTACCTTCCGCTAGGTTGAAACCCTTCCTTATCACTTTGATTTCTGCATAAACCAGACTTATTTCATGTAAGTGAAGGAATCAGATGAGAAAGATTCAGATTAAGTCATGAAAAAGGTTATGAAAGGTAGCCCTCAGAGGTTAAATAAACAATAATCAACTGATTACTGAATCAATAATCTGAAACAATAATCACTTTAGCATGGCAAGTCTCTACATTTTAGCTGTGCACTGTTTGTATGATTAACATCTACTATATGGTGGTATATGAAACTACTTCCAAAAGCAGCTGGAGGAATTCAGAGTTAAATGATCATACAACAGCATTGGCAGCATCACAAAAAAAATTGAGCAGAACCAAAATTACAGCACAATTACACCAGCCATGCAAACAGATTCACAAAAAAAAAAAAAGTCCAACCTGGAATCACAACAGGTTTGTACTACAGCTCTATCAAACTCTGTTTCATCCTGGCATCCTTCTCTGTATTCACATCAAAAGTTTATCTCCTTACACAAAATTCAGCTTGAATAAACCTCCTTGCTTTATATATACAGAAATGTTTTTCAAATTTATATCCATGTTTCATATCATTTAATTGAAAAACATTCACGTAAAGTCCAAAAATTTGACTTACTAGGTATTTTCTCCTAGAGATTTTTCAAAATACAGACTGGATTGTACAACAGTTTCAACTCCTCAATGCATGTCTGCTAGGTTCATATGCACAAACTCTGGATTTTAGAACTACAAGAAGCCAGGGAACCAATAACTGATTGCTTGGTACAACACTGACATGTTCCTTTCACACTTATTTGGGGTGTGTAGCTATATGCATCATCTCTTTAGTCGGTAACATAACAAGCTTTTTTTAACTAGCCTAAGTCACTGAAAGTGGTTATCACATTTATTTAGGGATATAGAGATGTAACCTCTCAGTAATATTAAGAGATAGCAAATACCATCTCCAGTGCTATTGGTAGATATTGCCATTCTAAAAATTAAACTTCAGAACACACAAAAAACTAATGACACATCTATCTTAATGTCTTCTTTGAAAAAAGAAATAAATAAAATTCAGAAGTTGTTGATAGATGCATCTAGTCTATCTATAGCTGAAACACAGTAGAACATTTATTCTCATTTTAGAGAATAAACTCAATGATTCATTCAGAAGATGCAAACATTGGGAAAACTTCATTTCTAAAACCAACACACTCTTTGAAGCCTGCTTGTGAAACACCAGAATGCTTAACTTCTGAATTCAAAGACACATCTGAAAAGTGAAATATAGAAATATAGCTTTAGTAACAAAAAGCTGCTACACCATGAAGGTCATTTTCTCTTCCTAGCAGGGGACAGCAGTGGTTCAAGGAGACAGGTTGCCTGGAGGGATAAAAATGCATTCCCTCTCTTCCATTAACATTTTTGCAAAACCTGCACTCTTATCAGCAGCTCTTGATACTGGCTGACTCCAAGGCCTCAAAATAATTGACTGGAAGCTATGTTGAAAGAGTCATGTTGTGTCAGCTCTGTGATAACGTGACCAAAGGAGGAAAGAGGGTTACACACAAGGCACAGACTGGGTTGCAACCTGTGACTCATTAAGAAGCTATTCAGCACTTCCAGAACAATCCACATGAGAGGGGAAGAAAATGGATGTCTTTTGAAAGCTAGGATTATACTGCCTTACTGCACTATTGTCAATTGAGCCTTGTATCATAGCCAGAGATCTTCTTTCAAATCTATTTGACCTGGAATTGTTGAAGATTTTTTTGGTAACTCTTAGCAACAATTCAAAACATTCTTAGCAACGACAAAAAAAGAAAAAAAAAAAAAAAAAAAAGCAAATGCTCAGCAACCTCATGGGCAACCCTCTACACAAAACCTCTTTAGGTGCCCATGTGGCCACTGGCTCAGCAGTTAAGATCCAGGTAAAAACTGGGCTTTACTAGCTCCCTGAATCTTCAAGAGCAAGTTTATTACATTCACAGTAATAAATACTGTGAATATTACAGATACAGTCTCCTATCACTGTATGATTTCAACTTAAAACAGATTATTTTTTTTTATCTGATCCAGCTCAGTACTCTGGGGTTTTCCAGGCAGACACCTGACCCAGAAGATAAATGAGCCAAATAGGCTCACAGCAGGCAGGGTGCAAGCAACCACCTCCCTCTGCCCATACCTTAGGATGAACCTTGAAAAAGAAAACAGCTTTGGTTCACAGAGTCAAATGGCACAGGTTGCTTAAGTAACATGCTTCTTTGTTGCTGTTGTTGTTGTTATTCTTTTTTACAAGCCACAGTACTAATCCTCTTACTGAATTTCAATTTCTTCAATGAGATTCTATATTCTTGGTTCCGATTCCTAGAATAGGGTTTTTAGCCTGGTCTCTGGAATATATTGTAAATATTTAGGAGGAAAACTGCACATAGAAAGCCCTGATCACGTCTTATTGCTACTGCTCATAGCATGCATCTTTTGACTGGTTTCAATAAAATAGCTTCAACAACTATTCTGCAGCTTGAACCTTGATATAAATCCAATGCATTACTGCTGAATTGCATATCTAAAGTCTAAAGTAATGATTTTACATTAAAGCAGCATAAGAACAATAAAAACCAGAGCCTTAAATATACATAAGCCTATAAATGAGTGTCTCTATATGTATCTAATTGACAGATGGGTGTCAGCCATTCACACTGATACACACAGTCACGTATTTCCAACTCACACTTTACCATCACTAATAGAGCTTTAAGAGCTATGGGGCAGAACCAAACAAGGTTCTACTCATTCCATAAAATCACCATCTCCAACCATCATCAAAAAGAATAGTTAATGGTAACAAGTTAGGAATAGCATTGGGTTCAATGACAAAATGTTTACAACTTGTCTCTCTAAACATTATTGAGGTGTGACTAAAATTCAGCAGACAAACTCTCAGGATATCTGAGGCAATTCAGTGAAAAAGAAGAGAGTTCAAGATCCAACACACACATTCAGTCATTGATTGACTAGTGCATTTGTGATGCACTCATTTTAGTAATTAGGGTGGGAAGTCCATTAATACACTACCCATTAAATAATGATCTGTAAGCCTAATGGCTAATTGGAATTTAAAAGGAAAAAAAAAAAAAGATCTCTTATGGATGGCATTGAAATTCAAGTGAACATCAACAGGAAAAATACTGAACAAATTACATAGACTAGGTATATTTTATCACATACACTTTAGGATATAATAATTTTGGGTTACTTTTCTCTTTTAAATACATGCCTACTGAAAAAGCACAATTCAAACTCAAGAGCTGCCCTAACACCCAATAAGGCTATTTTTGAAAGCCCAAAATTGTCTTTAAATATTTAGGGCAAGTTTTATAAAGCTGAGCAAGATCACAAGATTTCTTTGTGGGTATTTAAATAGTCAGCCAGCATGCCAAACACTTTTACCAAAAAAGTGCTCAACAGTACCCTGTACAGATGTTCAGCATTCATTCCGCATTGATATGTCTTTATGCAGTCTGTATTATAGATGAGAATTGGCACGAACAAGCAGAGTAAAGACAAAGCCAATAAACATTAACACTGTTTCCCGCACTAGGGGTGATTATTCATCAATACCACAGTGCTGGTGCGATTCAGGAGGTGGAGGATAATGAGGATTTGCAGAGCTGCACAGCTGCATACAGCACCACTTTTTCAAACCCCTGCCCCTCAGGCCCGTGCCTGTGATTGTGTCCTTCCTCTTCTGGGCCCAGGGAACAGCACAGTGTGGGCTAAGGTATGCTTGCCTTCCACCTCTCTGGAAAAAGCCCTGAAGCAAAGTACAGGCGCTGTACATATAGTCCCAGTGGTGAAGTTTGCTGTGTGAGGGGCCTGAAGAGTACATTAGAACAGAAAACAGAGAAAAAAACCCAGAGGATTCCTTACAGCCTTCCAGGTCTAGCAGAGCCTCAAGGTTACCTGTGTCACATGTTCAGCCCAACTTCTGGTGCCTCCTCACCCAGCAAGGGTGGCAGCAGCTCAGCAGCATACAGAGTGTTAGCATTGAGGAACACTCTAACCCAAAACACACCACTGTGGCCACAAAATAACACCTCACATACACTCATATGAGCCTGATAATAGCCACTGCACCTGGAAACCAATCAACCACTTCATTTGTTTCTGTGGTTGAATAATCAACATCCAACATTTACATTTAGCTCTGAAGAGCAATGCAGAAAAATGAAGGTGCATTTAAGCCAGCCTATTGTGTCTAAGGATATTAAATGTCAATTAAAAGTTCATTGGAAGATTACCTCACATTCCTTAAAAGCACGAAGACCTTCCCAACAATTACTGTTCTGTTCAGCCTCTCACAAGTTAGACTGTCTCTGCAACATACTAGCAAAGACAGCCCTGTCAAAGGACTCCATCCAGTAGAAATCCTTAAAAAATAAATTAAAAAAAAAAAAAAAAAGGGAGAGCTTACTATTGGAGAAAAAAAGGCTTAATAACAATGGCTGCTTTGCTTACCGAAGAAGGCTCTATGATTCTCAATTAAAGAAGTTTTAACTAGGGAAGAAAAGTTAGTCTCCAGTTGATAAAAGCAAAGAGGAACTAGAAGCACACCTAAAAAATATCATCCTTAACTCTCTGGTAAAAGACACAAGACATGATAGACTACCTTTTCCAGTTAGACAACTGAGTCCATGTGATAGGACACTTTGTTAAACAATCTCCAAGACTCAGGATAAAATTAAGATAGATATGATTAACTCCAAATCAGACTTGGACAGCTATGTATCTGCTTTCTATATCACAGTGAGCAGGTCATGGAAGAGCAAACAAAGCAAACTATTTAAAATCTGTTGCATTTACATCAGGCATAATAGGGAGTAACAAATTTCTCAAGGGTGTATACAAAGCTTTACTAAGCTGAAATTTGAATTAAGGGCTCATAGCATCATGCACATTTCTTCATCTTTCATTTGTACAGGATTAACATTCATTAAACACCTACACATATTCAAACCTGAGAAGAAAGTTTTTCAAGTCAGAAGGGTCAAGTCATAAACTCTAAATGAGCACAGCTGTGCAAGAGCTGTGTCCCTCACAATCCAAACAAAAGACTCTTTGGAGTGTTTTTCTTTGCATATATATACCATAAGAAATTACAAGTGTAACATGTAACACAATATATTTCATTTAAAATTGACAAAAAGACAGAAGTATTAGAAGTTTCTACTCAAGTCTAAAATAGTATAGGAATAGACAAGCAAAGATGATAATCTGAGAAAGTAGTATGGGACAGAAAAAACTATACAAGTCTGAAGGCAATGGAAGGAAATACAGGGAAAGAGCACAAAGCCCTAAAAAGACTATCCTTGTAACAAGGAACAGAGTAAAGCCATTACTGCCAATGTGGACAAAAGGAGGGAAAAGCGGCAGGGGGATGGTCGAACTCAGAGGTTTTCAGTCTGTTTAAAATCAGGGCTGTTGTTTAGTCCAAGACTGCTTTAAAATGCTCAGTTAAAAAAAACAAAAACAAACAAAAAAACCACCTAATATGGATCTTAGGACTCACAAGCTAAGTGCAAAGAAGGCATCCTTATTTTTATATGCAGGGAGAAAAAGCAATACTCAGAATATTCATACCAACAGGGTCCATACGAACCTTTGTATTTTGCCACTCAAAATTATTTTAAAATCTCACCATAGCTTCATGTCTGTTAGAAAATACTGCAAGCATACAGTGTGTAACACAAAGGCAGCAAAGAAAATTTTAACTCTTCCAGCAAACTTAAATATTAAGCTAGCAGGCATAAGAATTTTTTCATTCTGATTTTTAATATATCTGAACATATTTTTTTTTATCCAAACACCAGCTAGAAGGAACAGAAACTTCCAAAGTGCAATAGGCAGGTGTTGTTAAAAGAATATTAGATACAAGAAAATAATTATTTTTCCTATACTAAGAAATTGAAATAGCATATTTCTTCATTTAGCAAATCACCTTCATTCTGAAAGTGCCCTCCTATTTGTTCTCTCAGAGTAAGAGATTAAATTTAAAGGGCAGATGTAGACCTGTAACAAGGATAAACAGTACTTGGGATCTAAGCCTCTTGGCTCTTTAAGAAAACAGTTTCTCTGCATGATGAACCACTCCTTCCCCTAGAGCAAGTCTGTACTTCATCAGCATGATCTAGGGTAGCATTCTGCTTCACATTTCCTTTACAATTACTATGGAGCTCCACAGAGGGTGAGCTCCAACACACACTGGACACTTGTAATTTTGAATACCATTTTTGGGGAGACATCCTGGTCTAAGGTGGCAAGTACTGGAGCTGTGCCAACAAAAACTCCTACAGAAATGCTGGTAACAGCTGCAGAGCCCTCCACAGACTCACCAGGTGACCAGACCAGACTGGAGCTGAGAATGAGAATCACAATTCCAAACAATTCCTAACTACCCAGAAAAACCAAGCCAGAAGGTTTCAACAGCCTCTTCTGCTGCTGTAATATCAATTCACAACCTGGGCTTCCCAAAGGCTTTCTAGATACCCCTGTTCCAGGGAAGGCAGCTGTGAGTGCACAACATCCTCCTGGCTTATCCTCAGCCACTCCCTCCACCATGTATATGCAGCCTGTGAACTTTCCTTCACAAAGGACTGCCACTCCGCACTAACTGTTAGAGAAAATAAATCATGTGCAGGCCTAGATTTTACCTATGATGATTAATCCTAGAGAAGCCCAAATTCCAAGTTACTGAAAGTGTGTATACTTTACAGAGCTACAAGCAAGAAGAGAGGCTGTAACCATGCAATGTTGAGTGCAACATGCCAGTCATGTGCAATCTGACAAGCACAAGCATTGAGAAGGCTTTAACATAGACAATAAGTAGCAGAAGGTTGGCATGTCTGCATTAGAACATAAATGGCAGCCCATCTATTTAAATGAGGTTAAGTTTCAATTTAAACTGAATTACATGGTTTGAAATTAAATGCATTTCATGATCCTCAAGTTATACCTTCACTTATTCCCATTACCTTTAATACCTGGCTCAACTTGTAAATGACCAAAGACAAACCAAGAGAAGTCCAGTAAGATCTTTCAGAGAAGCTTTGTTTTATTTAACATACAGGAGTCTATTTTACATTCAGATTGTAGAATCTGAATCACACAAATTTGGTGGAAGATTTTCCACATCACTTCAAATGACTAGGTTGGCACATTCCACCTTCCACAGTTGCTGTTGCATAGATTTTTACTTCAAGTATACTTACTGCATAAGAGGAAGCTGTGTGATGTAAATGCTTTCTAAACAGAGTTCTATAGGAACAGTCTTAGGCCAGACAGACTGGATCAAATGACAGGAAAAGCATCAACAGGGCTGGCAGAGGAGAGCAGGTGTTTCACAACCTTCATCTTCACTGAACACTAGTCTCTCACTCAGCTTGTTCACCCTATTAAAATTATGCTCTTTGCAAAAAATGCTACTCTATATTTATTGTAAATGAAGGGGATGACCACATGTCCACTTTTAGTGAGTCATCATGCTCACCTGAAGTTTGTGAGAGCACACAGTCCCAAGCATAGACTCACTCTGCTTCCATAATCCATATTGCAAACTGTGACCTCACCTGGATGGGTCCTTCTCCACAGTTTCTATATTGCTACTCCATGAACCTCGTCTCTGCTGGTCCTTTCTTTACACTTAGCTTTCAAAAACACATGCAAAAGATCAAGTGTGAAACAAAACTCATATGGAGGGCATGGGGTGGACATGAAGACATTTGACTTCATCATTTCATAAAATTATCTTTCCAGTGTGGCAAAATACACTCTTTTGGCCTATCATCAAGGACAGTGTTGAGCAGTAATTCAGAATACATATGAAGGCATTTGAATTGCATTAGATAAAGATCAAGGGATAATAAGAAGCTTTGTCCCAACAAAACAGACTCTGTGCCTGAAGAGAGTTCTGTTAGGGTAGTGGTTAGCCTGGTGCCAGAATGGATACCACTTAGAGCAGGAATATCTGGGGACACACAGTTAAACCCCTCAGCTGTGAATCTGTTCTCCATTACCATAGGAAGGATGAAGGATGCAGGACCTCAAACAAGAGAAAAGTCTTCAACTGCTGCTATTAAAGTGAAGAATTCTGCAAAAGAGTTTCCAAGACAGAGTCCTCATAAACTTCTCTGGCACAATCATCTTCCTCTGATGTGCCCTCTTTCCAGCTACCTCCCAGCTGTGCTATTCAAAATTGAGGGCAGGCAGGAAATAAAATTGTATGTGCTCCTGATAGCAGCACATGTAAATGTTTCTTTATCAGTTTGGAGAGAGCCATGTAATTTTAAACGTAGTGTTTCTCAGAAATATTTTGACTAAATTCACATCACTAGGGGAAAAAAAAAAAGAAAACCTCCAACTACACACCTAACAACACTTGCCACCTCCTTATAAGGCTCCTAGGCATTACACAAGAGCAATAAAACACAATGATTTTTAGGCGACTCTAGAAACAGAATGGAATTTCCCAAATCCTACCATTTAGCGATATTTATTATGAAATGTATAATTATTTCCTTGCCTTAATTTAAGGATTGGAATTCATATATGCCACTTGACTAGCAACACATCACAGATAGGCTCTGAGATACACACACATATACACAAACAAGCTTTCAGTAACCAGAGACAGAACGCTGTTTAACCCAACACCGTCCTACCCCATCTCCACACACAGTTTTCCTCAGTCATCGTCGTGCCTCCAAATAATACCCCTTGTCTAGAGCAGTTCACCAGCAAGCAATCCAATTCCTGCTGTTGAACTCTGCAGGAGACAGGGGGGAAAGGCTGACCCACTGCCACTCACCACAGGAAAGGTGAAGCTCTCCCTGCAAACCATTTTCCCCTCAGTTCCTGTCAACTTCCTTGGCCTCCCCTGTTTCCTTCCACTTCTCTAGAAATACACAAACATATTGACTCACAAATATATCAGGAAACAGTGGTAACCAGATAATCAAGAAGACTGTTTGTCCCCCTGGGGAGGCAAAATCAGCAGACCAGCATTAATGATAAGAAAAACTGTTGATAGGGCACAGAGAAAACAAGCATACAGCAGCAAGCACGCAATTCCTTTTTCCATCATCAACCCAAATTTAAAACAAGGCTGAAGTGGCTGAGTGTTCCACAGCTCACTGAAATTTGAGTCACTTAATGAAGTCCATCACTGCAGAGAGCTAGTGAAAATGCAAATACTGCTTCCTCCTTATGTGAGCACATATGTTGGCTTAAGAGGAGGAGAAATCCATGTGATCCAATTCTAACAGGAAAGGTTTAGTGACTTACTTCCCTTCCCTGCCGGTTCTAAACAGCCTTCTGAAATTCTGCCAGGAAATACATATAGATGAAAATTTGGAATGTTTGCTATCAATTCAATTTAAATTGTTGCGAGATGTTGTCTAAAAGCACTTTTTTAAAGAAGAAAAATCCTGAATAGTTTTGAACAGTTTTGTTTCCATTTTCCTCACAGAGAGGGAAAGGGGGAGGAAGAATCACCAGTAGGGCAGTCTCACCTCTTATTTTAAAGAACGCTAAATGTAAGTCAAGAAGACTGCACTGACGTGTTTAGATAATTTTAGGCCCTTCAAAACAGAAGGAAGATTTTCTTTAAGAGAACTTTCAATGAAATAGCTATGTAAAAATAATTAAAAATGTGCTTGTTTGTTGGGCTGAATTAAATACCAGCTTGCACTGCTGTATTCCTTTCCACCTCCTTCACTGTCTTTCTTCTCAGTTAATAAGTGAAACCAACAGATGGAAAAGAACTTTTAAAAATAGTTTTTCTACGTACTCTGGAAAAGGGCAAAAGCATTTGGTTTTGCAAGATAGAAGATGATATAAAAAGAATATGAAAATGAAAAAAGCCTTCAAAATGTGAACATGTGCAACGTTGTGCTTTTAAGCCACTCTTACAGAAATCTGCCTCCGCCCAAAAATAGCAAGAACATCACTGTAAACTACAGCCATTCAAACCATGATTACTATACTCTACCCACCAATCAAGCTACTCCAACACAAAATATTTAGAAAATGGAATGCATAATTCCAAAGACAAATCTTAAATAAATTTAATCTGCACAGATACTTCCACAGGTTTAAAGTGGCCTTGGTTCACACATTAAACATTTGTTCAAGAAAGCCTATTAATACCAAGTGAGCACATGCAAGGTTAAAGTACTTTATTTTTTCTTCAGCCTGAAGCTAACACACATAAATTAAATTACAAACTTCCCTTTGTCAAGTCCTGAGAATATTTTAAGTTTTCCATAAATAGATACACCAACTTTTAAGACACTATGAAACTGCTGTTAAAGCTCCTAAGGAAACACTGACATCCTGCCAATGACTAAGGATGACTGGAAGCTCAGTGTGCACATGGAGCAGGGGCAGTGAGGGGAACAAGAGCACGAGGTGGGGGGAAATGCTTACTTACTTTTAGTGTTAGAAAACTAGGCAATACTTTACCCTGAGAGCTTGCAAGGCCAGATTGGTTTCTTACAGTTTCTCTGGGCAAAACCAATGCTATATACCTGATACTTTTATATGACTTCTCCCTCCCAGCCCAAACTTCTTTGCAATCCCTTTCACATTCACTCTAAAGCTGTGATCTCCACAAACCTCATTGCTCTTCTTTTCCCTGCTGATTCATCCTTCTTTGTTCTCTATTCCAGACACCCTTGCCTATGAATCGTCCTCTTTCTATTTCTGTCTCAAAAAATTTTGTTGCCCCAGTTGTCCACAAATCTGGCTGGGCTCTGCCCAAAATGTAATATTCCCACTCTATTTCCTCAAGGCACAAAAAAGTACATGCACTACCTCATCACACACTTTCCTTGCGACCCATTAGTTGTTTTTAATTTATGAAATTTAATTTATGAACACTTTAAAACCTAATTAAAATGAAGGATTGGGATATGCAGGTGTCCTATGACACAACCATTCACTCCAACCCACTCCTTCAGCAGTGTTTCTCAACGTCACCCACAAAGCAATAGGGGTAGAAAGAAGAGATCAACAGACTCACGAAGAACGAGAATCACTCCCAACTGCTTTCAGAATATGCAGAGATAAAAAACCACATCATCATCATCATCATCATCATCATAATTAAGATGTTTTTAGACTCTAAGAATGAATTTCTTTACCCTATAAGCTGACCAATTACAAGTGTTTAAATCAGGCCAGATGTTGCACTGAAAGGCTATGTCACATTTGTGTACCATAGGAAGTGTCAATGTCAAGGACGAAAGAAGGGCATCAACACACCTGGTCTGGCCTTCTGATATTGATTTTTCCCTGATGTCTTAAAATGACTACAGAGCAGGGGTTTTGAATGAAAAGTATGCTTTACTTAGAAAACATTAATTAGTTTTAAAATAGAAAAAAAAAAAAATCAATCTCCTAGACATATTTTGGGTTTTAAAACCAGGACAAATCAGATGGCTCTGCCTGTTTGGACCTTTTAGATTTTTTCAGACATTTACCTAAGATCACAAGCAGCTGGTTTCTTCCACATTTTTGCAACAACTCTTTTACCCTTTCCCATTCTCTTGCACTGTTGCAGGTCCCCAGACAAGAGAACAGCACATAGCATTGGCAGCTCCCCAAAATGAGAGCTACTGCATTGCTTTAGATAAAAGGAGTGGTTCCAGATTAACACAACACCATCACTTTTGAAATACAATAATCCCAGAAATTTACAAGCACAGTATATTGAGTGAATCAAAGCTGACTACTCAAAATTCTTAAAATATTTTGTCAGGGGACAACAGAAGGCAGAGTCTACAGTCTATTTGAGACATAATAACAGCAAAGCTTCCCTGTTTTTTCTTTTGAGATATAGCTTTAAGAGTAAATGAGAACATAAGGTATCTACCCCTAAAAAAGCCAGCATTCATTTAAGTCTGAACCACATTTTAAAGCTATTTATCACAAGTCTCTTAAAAACACCTTAAATAATCTCTTGTGCAGTTATTCACAGCCTATTGAGGAATTTCTGCCAAAGTAGGTAATTCTGGTGGATTTCTAGAATGAGGACATCTGTAGATTGAAATCTCCTAAATATTTTCAGCTCTCCATATGCTGATGTAAGGATGCTGTATAACACTAGCAAAAGCATGTCCAGACCTGCCAGCTGCAGTAGATGACCTCCAACTTTCTGGGGCTGTCCTGGCCTCCAAACATATCCCACCTAACCTGAGCAAAGCTGCACAGGGACACAGCGATTTCTGTGAACTACATCAAGTATCACACTTAATTTAAATCACTTCCTCCAATGGCAAATAAATTTATCTAGAAAGTTGCTATCATGACTGTAATTTTGTCCTCACATTAAGAGGAGCGAGGGGGAAGACTCAGTAAGTAGAGAAACTAAGCAAGATAAATGTATCAAAAGAAATTAAACAGAAATGTTTGTTCTAAAGTAGCTTGTACACATATTTTAGAGCAAGCAATAGCTACTAATAAGGAAATGACTTGTCTTCAGCAATGGGCTAATACACAACTTCAGTGAATGTTTCTAGTTAGTTATCTCACACACACACTGCCCAAAATAATCCCTGTATTTAAAGATAAAAAAGACATTAAATACAAGTGGCTTTGGAACTGCCCTTCAGTATCTCCAAACGCTAGTTACATTGTATTATTTACAAAGTGATGTATTTGTCTTTTGAAAAAGACAGCCAGGGTTCTTGTTCCCCACCAGCTGACAGTTGGTTTCACATTTGTGCCAGGGCAAAGAGCATGGCTCGACAAAATGCAGAGCAGATCAACTTCAGGACAGCACTTCAACCTTGAAAATTTGCCTAAATTTTTTTCAGTCTATCAAAGCAGACATCTGTGCCTTCTACTGAACTAAGTTTAAAAAATACAACAGTTATATAATGTTTAAATCAAAATATTCAATTAAGCTCAGATGGGTTTGCAAGGTGTGTTTAATCAATAGCCAAGGATTGATTCTGATCTCTTCAGCCTTTGCATTTTGCCTCTCACTGAGTTCATTAACTCAACACATAAAACAACTTCCATAACCTTATTCGGCCTTGTTCAACAAGCAGTGGTGGAGAAAACACCATAATTCAAAAGCAGAAAAGCTGCACAGTTGCAGAGAACCTACTATGGTCCACAAATATTTGTGTCTGCAACAAGATAAGCCTCTAGTCCATACACTGTCAAGCAGGAAAAATAATGCCACTGAGCATCCTCCTGTACGTCTGAATATTGGAGAAATCAAGCTTAAAAATACCTTTTTTCCCAATCTAAAAGGGATTGAAATCTGACAGTCTTGTCAATTAAAAGCATGTTTTATTCATAAAAATCTTCACTTGAAATAATTACACACATTAGGGCAGTAGAACCTAAAATTCAATAGCTGAAAGAGGGACACAAATTTTTATAAACTAATACATATCTAGTAAAAAGATAGGCATTTTGAATTTGTTCTGTAGTTTAAGAACAGACTTTTTTATATATATATATATATATATATATAAATTTTCATGAAAAAAACCCAGACAGCTAGGTCAAAACATGACATTNCTTCTTACAAATAAGAGTGAACATAATTACTATTTCTCAAGTTTCTATCCTCACAAAAGAAAAGCAAAAGAAATTTACATCTTCCCACATATGATGTGTATTTACATAAAATTATTTTTATATGTACACTACACAGAGCACAAGCATGTATATTTTAAAAATAGATATGCACCCACATATGTATTTATGCACACACACGGACTCTTGTTAAACCAAAAGAGGAGCTGACGGGAGTGATATTTAACCTAAATCCAACCATCTCTCTCTTTGATTAAAACTAGGTACCTAAATGTCAGCCACAGTGTTAAAACCTTTTTGAAAGCCAGGAATTAAGTGAACTTTCAAAAATATCCATAATATATTATTACCTTACATTTAATTCCTTGAAAATGTGCTTTTTTTTCCCTCCTGAAATACCATTCTTATCCTTTTTCCCCCCTCCTTGATTTGTTTAATCCATAGTCCTTTAGAAGGAATAATGGAGTCGAAGTATAGACGAGTGGTAAATTCAAAAATCATCTTCCATTACCCTTGAGTGCTCTAATCTGCCCCACCTGCCCAGGAGCAAGGTGCTCAGGGAACACAGCCAAGCCCATGGAAGTAGGCAGCTGGCATCAGCGAGAGCAAGGGGCTGCAGTTCAACCCAAAGTCTGCTCCTGGGATCCTTTGGCCCCTTTGCCTGGTCGGGAATACTCAGAACTAGATGAAATATTCTTGGTAAGTGGTGCCAAGAGATTGTATCCTCTTGGAGTGTGCTCACTCCTCATTCCCCACGGCTGCAAGAGGAAATGAGGTTACGATGGTGGGAAGTTCTCTAACAATGGCAGTCACCTAAAAGAAGTTATGACCTACATTCACACAGTGGACACCCAACTGATGTTCATAACATAGGGACTTCATGAAAATCATTTATCACCATGTTTTCTCAACCATTTTTAAAGGAAAGTCTACTAAATCTTTTTCGAAAAAGCAACCAACACCCCCACCCCCCCCAAAAAATATCGAACAAACAAAACAAAACCAAACAACCAAAAGCCACACTGTATAAACTAGTGCCCTAATGGTTTCATTAACAACTAAACAATGTTTAGGATAAGCCTTTTGCATTCCTTTATTATTTTTATCCTCCACCTCCTGCTCTCTTTCCCTTTGGATGTAGGTGCATTCTTTGAAGGAAGCATAAAAGTCACCTTGTAAGTTATCACTATCTTCTGGTGTCCTTCAGACTACAAGCTGGGGCAAGGGTGGTGGTGCAGGGGGACAGCAGTGGGGGTCAGAATCCTGTGGATATTCCTGAAGCTGTATTTTAATACAGACCATCACCGAAACACAGCCCTCCCCAACCAGCTCCTCTCCCAGGAAAGAGGATGCAAAAACAAGATTTGTGAAATAAGGCTCAAATTTCAATTTGAGGGGTATTTGGGGTCTTTTTGATGAAAAGGAAAAAAGTCACAGCACATTGGGAGACTATATACTCTCTCCTTCAAGTAAACAGATAAATTAGATGCTCTGAACACAGGCAGAAGCTACTGCTGCACAACAGAAAGCAGCCTCTATCAGCAATGGAAAATAAAACCAATGTACCAAACCTAACTGCTTCGTGGGGAAAAAAAAAGAAAAATATCAGAAAAAAAAATATTTGATGCAAATGCTTTTGCCACATTTTCTAACTCACCAATACCAGGTCCTTAATCAAATATATTTCGGAAGCCATTTTTAACCAAAGTGTCAAGAAATCAGAATGACTAAGAATGACTAATTGATAGATGAGATCCTACTAATTTAGGGTCAAAACATGAAGACCTGGGATTAAAATGCAAGTATGCCTGTTATCTTTTCATAAGCAAGCAAAAGTAATTTAAAGGACTCACAAACTAATGAGCAAGAACTGAATCTTTATCCATTTGTGGATGCATTTTCTCCCAATATATAACCATTTTTCATCTCTTCCTGATGCCATTTCTTCATTTTTCCACCGTTCTCATTTAGATGCTTTCCTTTTCAAACTGTGCAAACCATATTTAATCTTGTTTATTTATTCTAACTTTTATTTATAATATCTCCTGCCTTTTTAAAATACCGCAACCAAAAATAAGCCAGAAACAGAGATGAAAAGCAAACAGGTTCAAAACCCAGAACACGTGGGGGTCAGTCAAGAACAGACCTCCTACAGACCCTCGTCATCCTCCAACAGCCTCCCAAGTGCTCATCAAGGAAGGAAGATTTTTTCCCCCCATCGCTCCAAAGCGATACGATCACCATTAACCAAGAGAAGAGAGCGTCTGTTTTTGATTCCTTCACTCTTCCAGATCAGCCTGGTAAAATTGTTGGAAAATAATTCAACAAAATATTTTGTCCCTTACAAGCCACTCAACAAACAAAAATATAAAGAAAAAATAACCACAATTGGGAAGGAACTGTAAGACCCATACACTTCATACATTTGTATTAAAGCATTCTAAGCCCTGCCAATTTAAGAGACTCTTCTTCTACCACCTACAACTGCTTCCTTTTATCTTATCAGAAAAATAGCTCTTCGCCGCTGTAGGCTAATTACACCATCTGTTTAGCCCCAGTACAGTAACACTGAGACATGGCACATTAATTCCTTAACTTTCCCACATGGAACTGCCTTGTGTTACCCTCATACTCAAAAAGACATGGGCTGGGCAGAATGAAGCGGGGGAGGGAGGTGGAAATCAGCCTCACAGTTATTTGTATTCCCTCTTCCTCCACCACAGCTCTGCTGTCAGCCTTCACAGGGATTTAAGCAATCTGACAATTTCTCTCTACCTCACCTCAGTACAATAGTGCCACTTGTCAGGATCAGCAATGAAAAACATCAATCACAGGCGCACACACAAAGAAGGAGGCAGAATCTATGCATCTACTCCTAGTGGTATCAAGCAAGCTGCCTCTCTTCATAGTGGTCAGAGATCACCGAATCCCAAGTCAGAGCCTTCCTTGGGAAACCAGGAGATACACAGCCTTGAACTAAAAGGAAGGATTTCTCCAATATTTGAAAAATAGAACAACACCCCCTCCACCTCTCCAAAGCAGTCACATCCTGTCCCATCCAACAGGACAGCACACTAACTGGCAGCTGTACCCCACACCACCCAGTACACACCACACATGCTGACATGCTGGGAGATGTCATCACAAGATCCCTAAATCCTTCCCCCAGCTCTTTAAATATGGCAGACCATTTATGAAAAAAATGCCATTTGGATTTCTTCACATATGTTAGTTACCAACTAAAAATAAAACAGTGGCTTTGGGGGGCAAATCCTGTTTACACAACAGATTTGTACAAGTGGCCAAGAGCAAATGTGTAGCAAGGGGAGGGCAGAAGGCACGAGGCAGTCACCTCTGCATGGCAGCAATTACAAGCAGCTACAAACATCAGCCTCTTCGGCCAGAAAAGCCTCAGCAGGAAGGGAACACTTCTCTGCATCCTTGCAACTTGTAAGAACCCTCTTGCATAGCTTTTAAAGTAAAAAACTTGTTCCTAGCTTTGATTGCATCTGGGATTCTTCATATTTCCTTTCCCCCTTAGAAGCATTCCTGTTTTTCTAATTAGGTGATACAAAACCCCTATAAACTGACAATGTTCCAGTTCAGAAACTGTTTTCAATAGGAGAAATACTGCTACTGATAACTACTAAGATTACACCAAAGGTGAAAGGAAAAATCCTTTGACATTTAACATAATTTTGCATTGCTCAGCCAGAGACATTTATTAATAGTTATTTATAGATTCATGTTTCTGGTCTGTGTCACAGGCTTNTTTTTTTTTTTTTTTTTTTAAACAAGGCGCGATGGAACTGTAAAGGAAAGAGACAGAAAAAAGGGAATGCTTCATCTTACAGATTGCTCAATAAGATACTTATATTCATCTACAGAACAGCAAGGGCACAGGTCACAAGTAAAAAATTGTGACACAGAGGAAGAGAAATAAGAGAAGGTGAATTGATTACAGTCAATATCTCTGCTCTCAGCTCACAACAAAAATGAACACCAGGAGATGTGCATGGGATAGGGAACAAAACAAAACTACCATATCCTTTCTTTCGGAAAATACTATGCTTATATCTTTGCTTCTGAGTTTGAAATTATAAGCAAAGTACACAGCTATTCTTCACATTGCATACAGAAATTAGCAAATTTTCATAATTGTATTTCTCCTGACCTTTTTAGTGACAAAACTACTCAGAAAATGAGCAAGAAAATAAAAAAACAAAATTACAAAAACAATTTTAAAAAAGGAAAAAACTAAAAAGAAAAAGAAGTTACTTAAATTAGGTATTTGTGAGTAGAGGAGTGCTAAGTGCTTGGTCAAAACCATACAGGTTTCATCCTACAATTCAGTAATACCTTACACCAATCCTGCCTATACAGAGCAAACCTTAGTACAGCCACAGCTGAGGGAAACCAGCTGAGGAGTGGGCTGGCTCAAATTCGGGGACTCCTACACAATAAGGTCAGGGCTACACTGTGCAAGACACACTTCACGAAGCACTGTACTTGTGTCTATTCTCTGAGGCACTTTACTATCATGGAGATAAAAATTTAGAGTCAAGCATTCAGTGCTATGACAGACATATCTGTGCTTCCAGCTAATGGAAAAGTACCAAACATCAACACCAGCCCATGGAGCAGAGAATCTCACATGACGCCTGTCACTTAACATGTTCCCTTCCCACTCACAGTCAACAGCAACGCCAGGGTAAGTCACTAGGTAACTTTATTAACCAGGTAATCCATTAACTTAAATCATAGGACAGAAAGAGCAATCTGCAGAAAAGCAATTTATCAATTCCTTTCCAAAGTCACTTCGATACTAAGCCTGAAAATTTTGCCAGACAAACCCCAATTGAAAGACAATAAATCTTGCAAAAACAAGTGCGTTCCATAACTTAAGAGAAATTCTACTAACCAACCTATCACCTTCCCTTAGCTTTATTTAAAACACATATCTTTATGTTTAAAATGTGAATGTAAACAAAATACCTGTATTTTACTAATATAGAAAGAGCTGTGTTTGCTTAAAAGGCAGGCCCCTGCAACAATGCACCTTTCCCATATATACCACTTATCTGCTTACACAAAGAGTCCACACACAACTCCTGTACTTCAATATACACCTGGTATAAATCAGGTATCCCAATACTGGTAATCCAGGATGGAGGGGAAAAATTCTGTATTGTCATTCAGATATAAGTGAACGAAGATGGGTTTGTCATTGCATAAACTGTAGCTCATTAAACCACAAACAAAAATAGCTTTAGTTTCATATGAAGAAAGGGATTTATGACTTGATGAGAAACAAATTGCCAAAAAACCCCACTGCAAACTTGCAACCTAATTAAACACCTTCTGTTACACATAGCATGAAAATTACCACCACTGCTTTTTATGACTATAAAACCACTCTTCCTTCTAACTGTTATTTACCTCCTGTTGGCCAAGTGCAGTATAATGCCAGCATGCACCCTCCAGAATTTCCCTAAGTTCCTAGAGACAGAATAGATCCGGCTTGCAAAGAAACACATCTATATCCCCAAACAAAGGGGGATTGTTTCTGAGTGGTATACAATTTTGACATCTTTGACACTAAAAAAGCATTGTCAATAACTTAATTGCCGTGTTATGTCAAGTGCAGTACATACAATCAAAGGTTAATGATGAAGACCATTTCCCTCACTCTAGAAGCTCACTGGAAGAGTCAGACTTCAGAAAGATGTCTCCCTTGGAACATCTGGCAGTCACACAGTGAGATTAAGTAAGTATACATGGAATGCTGAGCACCTCTTTCAGATTTCATTACCTCCCTGGCACATAGTACCATTGTATCATATACAGCACTTAATCTTGCACTTCTAAAGTATGAAAGCATCCACCAACATTTGAAATTATTTAAAACAGAACTATAAACTCTTAAAGCAAGCAAAATATTTAAACTATACATGAACACTGTAAAGAATCAAGGAATAGAAAGCTAGAGAAGTATACCAGCAGTCAAAGCATTATAAGGCTTAATGCTTTTCAAGATCCTGCACATAAACTAAACTTCTGACCATTTCAGTGAAAAATTTTCACTATTTGCCTGCCAGCACATCCCCAAATCATTCAGAAATATTCCTTTCAAAAAGGGTACCATAATTAACTGTAGGGTTCAAGGCAAAACACAAGGGAACACTCTCCAACTTTCACAAGTCCTTAACAGAATTCAAACATCTACTATAAAAATGCCTATCCCATTACATTTCCATATCTGAAAAACAACAGGGATCTTAGCTACTAGTCAATAGTTTTGGTAAAGTGTCAACTAAGACAAAGCAGAAGGCACCAACTTCACATGAGCAACATAAAATTGACTGGAGACCAGTAAAGAAAAGGAGGATGGCATTGTTAACAAATGGCAATGAAAAATCATTCAATTTGCTATTGCTCTCTGAGGTTAGGTTACATTTCTATGTAGAAAAAGTTTTCTAAACTTTTCCTTCTGGCAGTGGTACCATAACTATTAAGTACTAAAAGAAAATAAACCTGACTTTTCTTACAACAGTCAAATGTACACACCCTAGTGAAACAGATTTGGTAACCTGATAGCAATTAACTAATCTAGTAACACATCCTGGCTCAGAAAGGCCCCCTGAAAAATTTGTCTGTAACTGTTCTGAAAGTTTAAACTGTCAATCAGAGGGATAACAAAACCAAACAAGAAAAAAAAAATCATGACAGCTAAGCACAGTGTAGCCTCTTCCAAGAAACAGTCAAAATCATCTTTCAATAGCCTGATGGAAAAATAACATGAGAAGCATGACAAAAATGTTTGAATTTATACTCTGAAAGCAATCCCCAAATGAAGTAGTGTCCAGATACCAGGCACTTTTAAATTACCTTCTGAGAGGCTTAAATTTACATCACAGATATAGCTACAAGACACTCTAACACCAAACTTTTCATACATGTTACAGGTTGCTTATGAGTCTGATTTTTATTAAATCACACATTTCTGCTACCACCACCATGCTTATTTCTCCACAATTTGCATTTTCTTACATATGAGGAAGCAGAGCGCCTAGAGTTAGCTTATCCAAACACACTGTCCAGTTACAGGGCAGATTACAGGCATTTAGGAACCACATATGTTCATGATCACTTAATTCTTTTCTCAGCGTTCTATGAGCCAGTTTTGTAGTCCAAAAGACACCTCATGTCTGCCTATTTTCAGTACAAGAACACAGTCATAAGTCTTTCTATAGACACCTATAGCTATCACAAACTAAAACTATTTTTCTCCCCCTATATTCAATGCATCCCAGAGAACTTTAAAGACATTTTACCCAGGTTATTCTGCCTTACAGACCTCCAAACCATTTCCTTCATAGACTGCAAAGGCAATATAATTTTTTATTTGCTTATGGAAGTGTCCAAAGCATCCTGTTTTTAATCCTGCTGTTTCAAATAGCCTTCATTTCACAGCAGAAATAATTGGGGGTACAAATACTACCCCCTACTCAGAATCAGGATCAAGGACAGTCTCTCATTCCTTGCTGCTCTTACTCAGTAGCTGCGCTTCAGACTTGTGCAACATTGCCAGGAAAGAAACAGCAGCCAGTCCTTCTCTTCCTGCTTCCTTGACTATCCCTTAAATCCTGTTTCAACATAACTTAGGCACTAGGCTCTTTCCACAAGCACCACAGGATACACAAGGGTATACAATTGCTAGTCATTGGCACACTTGAAGCTCATGCCCTACCTCAGCCTGTGACAACTTGCTCAAACATCTTTACCTTTATCTACACAGGGAAGTTGGACACAAACCGCTGCTAAGAAGGAAGAGGATAAAACCCCTTATTTTACTATCCATTTGAGCTGAGGAAACCATAAGAGAATGCAGGGGCATGGCAGATGCTGCCTTCTCCCACTGCACCACCTCTCAGCCCTTANAAAAAAAAAAAAAAAGTAGAAGCCTTACATGCTTTTCATCCAAGCCTACTTAGCAAGAAAAACTCTGTTGACCTGCACTTCCCTGCCTGGATACTGAAAGCAAAGTCAGTCAGGACAACAGGAAACCTCCAAAATAGAAATCACCAGGAACATTAAAATAGATTGGACACAGTCTGACCTGCTCATATTCTGTCATTTCTAGAGGAGCAGTTACACTTTGCTCTAGAGGAGCAGATGTATCTCACACTAGCCTTATTTTCTTAAGATGTAAACATTCCGAATTTCTTTCCATCTTCCAAAATGACATCAACAATAAAGAACACTGCAACTAGTATTACCACCACAGTTTATTAGATCTAACCACCTGTAATAACTGACGTATTAATTCAACCGTGACAGCCAGAATACTTTAAAATTAAAAAAAATCCTATGATTTTAACAGCCTAAATTAATCCAGAAAGTCTCAAACTGACATTTCATCACAATAAGATCTTCCGTATATTAAATCATCTCAATTTAAAAAAATTGCCATCAGAAGTTGTTTTTAAATATTTAGAACTGTACTATGATCTCAGTGATTTCAGTTCATTGGTGGTATCCCATGATAGCAGTGCAGCTCCTAAACATAAGACATTACTTTTTAATAGCTCCATTAAACATGTTTCAAGATACAAAACAATTTTTCAAGGCCCGAGGGAATAAAAAAAGTAATAGGAATTATGCTATGTGTAATGCAATTATGCTATCTGTGAGTCAACACCAGCTACTCTTTGCTCTCTAAATATGTTCACAGATAACTGTTCCACAACTGCACTGGATTTTTTGACACCACATGATCATTAATTGTTTTCTCCTTCTAGGCTCAAAAAGGAGAAAACTACAGGAAAACCATCAGGTTTTAATAGTTCATGGTAGGTGGCATATGAAAAATCTAATATGTATTTGAATACTGATTTATTTCTATTATGAAAGTTTATAATAAAGTTGGACATCTCATTATCCACTAGCATCCAAATGGTTTTGTTTATGCAAGCAGCATTTTTATTTATAATTTAGTACTCCCAGTCATGAGGGTGACAGCAAGATTCATTAATTTATCCCTTAAAATATAAACCTACTTGGGAACTCCAAGACAAAAGCCCCATGTGTGACCATGTTAATACCACTTCTGGGAAAGGGTTATTTACAAAACCAAGATAATGATTCATCCTCTCTGTGTGTATTTGTTCTTCCATTCTTCTGCAACTGAACATAAATTTGGATTAACTATTCTGGGATGTTGCATTATTTCATTTTCACCATCATGTGTCACTGTTTTGACTACTGAACTAAGCACTTGTGATCTCAAAAAGTCCAATATCCCATTACTTGAATCACAGAAATAAAGCCCTCATGATAATTTACTGCAAGTAAATTTCACAGAAATTCAGTGAAAAAAGTTTTGTCTAGTTGTTTTTGTTTATTAAAAATAAGTCTCAGACTTCTACAAAGTAACTTTCTACACCCTGTTCCTACATCCATGCTTACTGAAAAATTACTTTCTGAAGCCAAAGCAAGACAGCCAGTACCTTTTTATTTATCTACATCCATTAAGACTATGACATGTCCTAAACCTCTTGCAACGGTTATTACAAAGAAACTGTAAAGTACAAGGAAGAATAAGTAGCCTCATTATGAATTAGCCAGTTTCACTTAGCAATCCCACAAGATCACATAATTGGCTGTCAGGCTGAGCATCACACACCAATTCTCCTTTGAGACTAAGTAGCAAAAGTGAAATACCTGCAGTCTGCAAAAGCAGCAGATTTGCCTTACAAAGATTCTTTCCCAGAGTACTTGTGTTATTCCTCAATCAATTCCCCAACTTCCTCGAAGCCACAAAACTGAGAAGCAATCAGATAAATTTAGGCAATATTTTGTGTGCCAGCAGAATAACGACATTAAATCCTTATATCTATGACTTCTGATTTCCAGTTCACAATACTTATCGAGAGCACAAAATGGCCAATGGAAATAACACAGGTTAAGCTCAATGTCTACAGATCTAAATAATTACACAGTCCATTTTATCAGAAAAGTGCCAATATCTTACTTTTTATTGTCTGACTGAGACCACAGCTTAATAATTATTAAATATTATGAAATAATTTTTAATCTGAGATGTGATGAAAATATGTCCATATTTACAACTATGCTATCCACTCCTACAACCTGGCATTTAAACCACTGATAATGGCATCTCTCCCCCTAGGAGGTCTGCAACCAATCTGTCAAGCGTATCCTATTTCAGCAAATCTTTCTAACCAAGCAAATACAAAACTCTCAATTAGGTGATCTGCCAGCATGTCTTTGAATGCATTAGATGCCAAATTTGAATAAAAGGAAAACAACACTGACAAGCATTCAAGCCTGTCAAGATCTATGCTAAAGCTGCATTAGTTCTGGTGAAGCCAGTGAGCATAAGCAGGCACTGTCCCTGAAAAAGTGTCTAAGGACAGGGCCACTCATCCTTCCACCAGCATCAGAGAAACTACATAAATGAGTAAAACAGAAGTCAAAACCCTCCCCTTCTGGCTGCAATACACACAGTATGTACAAACAATGAGTTTTTATTACACAACAAGAACTGAAAACATCCTTCAGGATCCTCCTCCACCAGTACCACCACGTCCCCTACTATGTAATTTCCTACTCCCATAAATCTTCCTGTGTTGGGGTTGCTGCCATTATAAAGAGGAAAAATCTACTTACAAATGATATAGATCTTTCCTTTTGCAGCCCTACAAGTTCTTTCATGCTCTTCATTAAGGAAAATACACAAGTCCTGTACAGGCAAGTACAGAACAGTAAAATCATCCAGAATATAATCACTGGGACTAGATATCTCTGGGAAGAGATAGTGAGGAAGGTGGTCTGACTGCAGCATACCAGTCTCCCCATACACCTGCATTGTAGACTGCCCATCCTGCTTTCATCACTGGCCTTTGCCTGACTGCTAGTAAATCACTTAAATCCCACTTCCTAATCTATGCCACAAGAATAACAAAAGTGTGAGTGTTCCCTATGCCAGATTTTCTTTTCAAAAAATAAAACAGGTTAACTATTTTTTAATCTATATTTCATAAGCTTAGTGAAAGAGCAGACAGGTAAAACGAAAGGATTTGAGAGTTGGAAGGTGGAACTAACAGCTGGAGATTGTATTCACCCAACTGTGATAAGTGACAGCCAGACTACTCTCTCTGGCTCTTTTTTAATCCATCATTAGAACAGGTAGACTTCAGCCTAGCTGAGGATTCCACCAGAAGCACATTTTAATTCCTTTCAGCAAATATTACAATCTGTGTGGAAGGATGCCACACTTCCTAATGCCAAGAACTTTTAACCTTTTCCCAGAAGACCACCTTTAGTCACAGCTATTTTACAAATGGAAACAGACAACTTCCTGGCTCAGATAAACCAAGTATCAAAAGGTTTAACTGCATGGGTGACAGAATGTCTGAACTTTCTTAACTCC
Organism: Dicaeum eximium; assembly: GCA_013396995.1. NCBI lineage: Eukaryota > Metazoa > Chordata > Aves > Passeriformes > Dicaeidae > Dicaeum > Dicaeum eximium. The sequence goes on along the minus strand of VWZP01002982.1, from coordinate 1,177,722 downwards.
TGCTAAATGATGGGTTCAACAGCAACAATGCTGTATTAAAAATTCCATGAATTTTAAAAATGCATTTTTAAAGCATCCATACCAAGGACAAGCCCATTAATGGTATACTGAGAGATTATTCTTCAACCTCCTAAACTTTTAGCTTGGGCAGAAAAAAGGAATCTGACTCACTAAACAACAAGGTAACAAATGACTGAAAAATACAAAATTCATTATTTTATAGGACAATCAACAACACTTCTCATTTTATATTTTCTCCATTTTATATAAGGCACATGAATCATGGACATGGTGTATTTAAATACATTTCTGACCTATATCTTTTGCAGTTAGAGGGAGACGAATATATCTGCACAGTCAGGCAATTGCCACAGGTGTTTCAATTTATTGGAACACATTCTGCTAATTTTAAATGATTTAGTTATACTATGTTGGAGGAAGAAATCTGATTCTAAGCTCATTTAAAATGTTCTAAGCACTATCTCTAAAAATAGGGGAAAGTTAAACACAGCTAGAAGCATATTGCATAAAACAAATATATCATTATACAAACATTATGAATAACTGGAGGGAAGTGCTTTACTCTCTGTTAGCATCTTCAGTCAGTGGGATCAGCTGTATACAGTGCAAGAGAAGCAAGGGAAAAAAGACATAGGTTGGCAAGGAAAAAAGAAACTGGTGAGCTAACTGCTATGTTAGCCCTTAGCTATTAATAGAATAGCCATTAGAAACAGCTTCATAGTTAGCTACTCTTCAGCTATTCCTTGATTAGCATAATTAAATAAAATTCAGAAATAATAATTAAGAACCTCAATCCAGTTTGAAGATTATTTGAATATAAAACTTGATTTTAAAACTGAAAGTGAATTTCTTCCAGGTGTCCTCCTCCTCTACTTTTTTCTACATGAAGAATGTCCACTGCTTCATCACAACTAGAATGCTCTCTGCAAATCTGCACACAGTGATTAATTCTATATATTATCTTAATGAATAGAGACCAATCTGGGAGAGGGGCCGAGTGAGGGGCAAAAAGGGGATTTTACTAAATGAAAGTACCAAGGCAATGTTATTTTCTTAACACCTACATATCTGAAGATGCTGAAGATGTACAGTCTATAGGGATAAGCATAACTGTTGAGGTGATTCAATTCATATAGATTTTGGGGGTTTTTGTTTTGTTCTAAAGATGAAGAAAAAAAATTCTGTTCAGAGATATAACTTAAATCAACAATTTAAAGCTCAGCCTTAATCTATAGATAAAAAAGGCTGCAGTCTGTTCCAATGTACTTAAAAAAATATTTGACTGATGCACTCAGGGTAAAAAAGTACATGACAAGTTATAAAAACTAGTATTCAATTACAGAATAAAATATTTCCCAAGACAAGAATTTTCCCAGGTTAAATGAACTTTCTAGAGAGTATCCAAAAACTGAACACCTAGGATCCTAACAGTAGCACACCATGATATTATAAAGTAGCATTTTGTCAATCATCACATTTTCTATTCATTCCCATTTCACCTGCATTTTAAAAGATGGTTAAAAGCTGCAACTGGAAGATCTCCTCTCAATTGCAAAAGTAACTGGTATGTCTGAACTGTCTAATAAAAGTCTTTCATTTCCAGGGTGCATACAACTTATTGCATACCTCTATATTTACATATACTTAAAACTAACAAAAAATCATCTGCTGTATATCACAATGAAATGTTTCCTACTCTATAGCATGTTTTGCTGTACTGTGTAATATACAACATTTTTATTTTCTGGAAAAACCTCAGTAATTCCTATTTTCCATTAGTTTGTAGAGAGGAAAGTATCTCCTATGCATTACAGTGTCAAATACGCATGATTCTTGGTCGAAGTTCAAAAATATTTTCGGCTCACTGTGTTTTAAATTTAAGTTGATCACTTGCCCTTTTCAAAGGGTAGTAACAGTAACACAAATCTCTTGATATTTCCATGGTCTGAGACATAGCAGATCACACAAAAGATATAGAGTTTTCAGCTATTTCATTATATTGCTTCCAATATCAGGTGACAAAAACAAATACTGATGATAATCCTTAAAGATTGTCTTTGGAACATGTCTAGTGTCTCTGGGATTAAGTTTTAAAAAACTTTACTTCATTTCCTAGTACAATCAAATAGTTTATATAACAGGTCAAAGTATAAATAACAGAAGTTCAAATTTATGTTGCTTGGCTACTAAGCATCATTTTTTTTATATCTTCACAGTGACTAGCAGAAGAATTTCAAGGATTCCTTCTTATGCTGAGGCATGCACTCAGCCAGCATGGAAATGGGCCTGGTATTTCCACCCGTTTACAAGTTCTGCTACTTGCAACAAGCATCTGAAAGAAATTCTTATCTGAAGCTGGCTATTTCCCTCTTAATTCCATTGATTTCTTCTCCTTCAAAGAAACCCAACTAGAGAGCATTCCACCAATGCAGACACTGTCCTTACCACAGAAGAACACAACACAACCAGCCACAGAATAGACTAATTCTGCATTATAGAGACTCCATTACAATCTTCAATGTACACAGTCTTTTGGATATATTTGGCAAGTAAAACAGTAGTTACCCAGAAATGAAAGCCAACCTTAGGCTGTCAAGGCTTTCACCCTAGTGGCAGTAATTTTGTAGCTAGGCTGAAAATACTTTCTCGAAAACAACAAACTACTTTTTTGCAATGAAAGAGTAGTTGAAGTGACAGACACATGCACACCTTGCCATCAAATGTACAAAGGGTAACTCTTCTAGGACTGCACTGCACCACCCTGCTCTGCACCTTCTCCTCAGAGGTGTCAAGTTATCACTGCTCCGAACAGACACTGTCACCAATTGCTGCTTCTTATTGTTGCTGCACAGCTGAACGCCAACAAAATCCGTGCCACATTTCACTTGAATATGTAACTGAATTATGACTCCTTTGGAACGAAGGCACCACAGGGAAAGTCCTCTACAGATAATGTAAACTTAGTTTTCTAGGAGACTGGACACAGGTCTACAAGTGGTCCACAACTGATTTCAGGTATAACTTTGGCCCATCTAACTTATATCTCACTAAAATTAGTGCAACCTGCTTTCAGCCGACTTGAAGATAGCACTGGTGACTACAAGTAGACCAGCAGTACATGCTGCTGTGAAAACTCACTGCAGGAATTAAAAGTCCTCCCTGAAGTCAGTCACTTTGCTCTTAAGGCTTTGAAACACACAGATGTGTGAGGCTACTAACTACATACTGTCCTAAAAGTTCCCATAGGTTTATGGGAAAAAAAAACTTTCTCATATTCAGTCATTAGACTGAGACTTATATGAGAGACTGATAATAAGAAAAGACTCCAGCAACTTAGTGTACAGGAATTGAAAAGTTGGTACATATCATAAAACCTTTTTTTTTTTTGAAAAAAAGCAAAGCAAAAATGTTATTCATGTCATGCCAAAAAATATAAAACCACTGAATACACAAAGAAACCCTGAGTTGTTGCTTCATGCCTCTCCCCATATTATCACAGCACTTCTAAGGTTATTCCAAATCTGAATAAATGAAAAAATGGTAAATATTTTGTTCCTTGCACTTTATGGAGCATGTCTCCAGTACAATGCTACCCAGCTCGCTATCAGCCAACAGCCAATAGACATCAAAGTCTCAGAAGTACATGTGAATATAGTGAAAATTACTAAAGTAGGCCATCTTTGCTTTAATACTTTTTCTTCACTCTCTGGCTCCAGAAGGACTGTTAATGTGTTAAAGAGTCACCTTCCCCTCTTAAAGGATAGTGCAGCACTGCCCTTCACTGCACAGTTCCACCTCTTCATTTGTCTTTGAAAGCACTCTGTATACTCTGTATAAGCAGCTGCTCTTCATGGTAACTACCTCCTTTGATTAGCTGCTATGAAAGCCTCTATCAATAGCATATCTTTTTATCTCATATCTTCTGACATACTTTGAAAATCCTATTACAGTGGACTCTACCCTCAAGGTCTGAGTTTAAGCTGCACCCTCCTTGTTAACTATATTATAATTGCTGTCAGCCTGAACCTGTTTTTCTCCAGAGCACCACTAGACAATGCTGACGAGGTATTTGTGGACTGAAACGTCCTGGCAGGCTCACTCCAACACTGTAATGCTCTAGAGGTATTATTGCACAGACCTGATTAGCTCAAAACACTGCACAAGTCTGTGTAGTGTCTCCCTGCAGGCACATCAGAGGTCACAAACACAGTCCTTCAAAGTCCAAGCTTGCCCTTATTAGCATGCAGCTCTGTGTCTCAATACCACACATTTGTTCTGTTTATACCCTACGACCTCTTGAATGCACTGGGTGAAATCCTCTCCTGATATAACCCTTGAAAAAGTAAGTACCAGCATCAAGAGGCAAAAAAATAAAATTCAGAAGTTGCTCATTTCAATGACAACAGCCGGTATCAAAACCAAATAATGTCTACAGTACATTTATACACACACACAGACACTTCTACACCTTAAGTTTTTGGAAATTTTTCAGCCTTATCTCAAAAGTAAACTCTTCCTTTTTGTTAGCAACCACTGATAATAGCCCTCAGTTCAAAATTTGTGACTGGTAAGACTTCTCTATGGGGCAGCATTGCTGCCATGGACTTTGCTTCTACCCTGTGGGTTTCATGTGGCCTCGGAGCACTCAGGACTCTCTGACCCACAGAATTCCTTCCAGTAGCTTTAATGCACAGCTCCCATTTTTAGCAACTTCACTAAATGCCTTAAAGGATTTACAACCAGAGCCACAGTTAGTATTCAGATTTTTTTTTCATTTTTATTAAAACTAATTTTAATTTCCCCACTTGCAACTTGGCATACCTGTAAAGAATGCTTGTTCTCTTCTTTATAAACATGTTGCAAATGTCCCTTATCAATTGCCAAATTAAATCCCAATTTAAATTAACTAACGTCTCTTACAATATTCTTCAAAGCCTTGCCACTAGGCATTTGTTCCTCACAGTTACATATTCAGCTAGTCTCAAGATACATGCAAACAACTATAAGGTTTCCTTCTCCTGTTGTCTCCTAGCTTATTGCTATTTTTGGTATGGATTTCAAAAGGACAGTAACTACGTCAAAGTAGTTGATGGTCCTTGTGAAATTATCAGCAAGATTCATATTTAGAAACTGCTAGAAACTTGAAAGTTTGGAAGCTACAAAAAAAGGTAAAAAAAAAAAAGTTACCTGTTAGGTGATATTCCTGCTTTCTGAAACAAGTTTAGTGCAGGGGGGATAAGCCCCTCAAAAATCTTAGGAGATTTTTTCATCCTAAATAGTGATTGTAGCTCAAAATATCTATGCAATAGTCCCACTGCCTCCCTGAGCTTCCTTTTCTCCTTCTGACAAAGCAGATTCTAAAAAAGAAAGTCGTCTGAATAGACATATTAGAGATAAACAGCAAGTTCACAAAGAGGCCTGTCAGTCTTGCTGTACCACACAAAGTACAAGTATTAATTAACACAATTTTGGGATGATAACTCACTCTTCCCTACAGTGCAGAAAACAAACAACAGAAATAACAATCAAGAAAATAAACTATATCACATAACTTTTACAATACTAAGCACACTCCAACTTTTATTCCTTCCTACCTCAGGTTTCCCCTTAACAGAGGTGCTGGTAGTAATATAAATGTAGTAGCACTTCTGATCTAAAATCCAAAGTGGTTGCAAGTTTACTAAGTGGAATATAAAATTAATTATCAAACTGCAACCTCAGAATGGTTGTACAAGATTGGATGTAAATCTTTGTGCATGGAATTTTTAATCCTGAAACATACTTTCAAAAATATTAAACCCTGAAAACGAACCTACATCCCTTCCTCTCATAAGGAAGTTTCTCAGTGTATTTTGCATGTCAGAAAATGCACAAATTCAACTGCAGCAGAGCATTCCACAGCTGTGGGTACAAAGGACACACAGTGAGTGTTAAGCATTAAACCAACACAAACAGCAAATTGATTTTCCAGGAGAGCCTTTTAGAGCATTTCAAAACTTCAAAATGGAGGGAAGGGAGCAGAAAAGGGAAACTACAAAAACTGAACTGCTTTGTTCTTCTGTGGAAGCAATTCAGCACTAGATACAGATGACAGAAAACATAAGACATCACAATTATTAAATAATAACGTTTTATGCTAATTATAACTTCAAATAGGAAACTATTTTCAAAGTCCTAGGAGTCAAACAGAAAATGGCTCAACATATACAAGTAACACTTCTATTCAAGCTAGTACTGAAGATACTGTTTGTTTACACTGTTTCTTGAATAGATTGTAAAATACTGAATCATACAATTTGATAAGTAAAATGCCCTGAAAATTAGTGTAGGTGGCTCCATGGAGTTAAGATAATTAAGACGTATCTAGACAGCCAGAGGGGATCCCCTTGCAGTTCACCCATCAAAGGCTGGGCAGCTCCAGCCTGCCCCACATTTTGGAGGTGTAGGGGGGCACACCTAAGTCACCGGCCCTTGCAAAGGCTGTGGGCATCCTGTCTGCACACAACAGCAGCCCTACACCACCAATGTCTGTTCCCTGTGCCCATCTCTAGGCTGACAACAGAATTCAAAAACAGCAGGACAGCGCGGTGCTCTCTGTTACCCGACACACGTCTGGGGTACCAGCCAAGGGATCTCAGCTGTACCAGCGTGCAGAATGGCCTTTCCCAAACAGGCTGTGGGCTTGGGAAAGACAGGCTGTGAGAGCTAGTACTCACACGGCACAAGTTAGTTGCACAGGCTTCTAAATTGGTCAAATAAAATTTACATTTTCGTGACAGCATGAAGACAGAAGTGTGAGGAGAGGAGGTACTTCACTGCTACGATTGCTCATTCAAACTCCCAACTGTTTCAGCTTTCCAATAAAACTAATGGGTTTTCCTTAACTTTTAACATTTCTCCAGTTTCACACCTCCAACTCATGAATTTCTACAAACCTGTGGGAAAAGAGGATGGCTGGTTAAACAAAATTCAAGCCATTCCAATTCTGCAAGATGAGGAATAGATGAGAACAGATCGGGAATTTAGGACAGGAAAAGTTCACACAACCTTAAATAAGGCAGTCACTGTTTGTCTACGCTGTGCTCTGGGTTTGGAGGAATATGTTTATTAACATGTAGATGCACACATTGCTGCGCTGCCTCTCTTCTCCCTAGTTTGTGCTAGTAAAATCTCTAATTTAAAAAAAATTTAAAAATTAAAAACCCAAACAAAAAGCCAACAAACACAAAGCCTGTCGTGGCAGGCAGCCTTGTCAACACGGGCTCTGGGAGCGGGCGGAGGGCGCGGACGCCGCTGCTGGCACAGGGCCGGGCACCGCGCTCCGGCCGCAGCTCCGCGGCCGCGGGGACGAGCCGCGCCAGCCCGCGGCTCCGGCGAGTTCTCTGCCGCCACCTCCTGGCCCCGAACGGCTCCCAGAGATGCTCGGAAAGCCGGGAGAAGGGGGGTTCTTAGAGCTGGTCTCGAGAGAAGCTCTCACTGGCAGGGAAAACCAAAGCAAAACGAAACAAATAAACAAAAATATCCAAACAGAGTAAAAAAAAAAAAAAAAAAAAAAAAAAAAAACAAAAAAAAAAAAAAAAAAAAAAAAAAAAAAAAAAAAAAAAACACAAAAACCCCACAACAACAACACAAAAAAAAATCAGGAAAAATATAGGAAATGAGAGCTTTGTTTTTGCTTTTTTTGCTTCTGCCAACCACAAGAGAAAAGAAAAGGTGGCTCAAGGCAGAAGGAGAAGCCAAAAAACTGAGGAGACACGGAAACAGAGTATGACGAGATCAAGCCATCTGAGCTTCTGACAGCAGCTTCCCTCAGACCATATTAGTTTTTATTGAAATGGGAAAAAATAAAGTAGCATTGTCTGTGCCAAAAAATAAGCCACCAGGTATCTACAAAATGCCTGCTCCACAGCAAGCTTGAGAGCCTGCAAGCTGAGGAGAGGTCACCTGGATATTTATCTCTTCTTGTCACCTGCCTCCCGAAGGCCTCTCCTGGAGAACAGGGTCTCCATGGGTTGCAGTTCCAGAAGGAGACACCACACACTGCCAACACCTACAGCTTTCAGTCAGCTTCCAGCAGAAAGTTTAAACCCCTCTGCAGCAGGCAAGGCCTCCCCCATCCATCTCTCAGATAGGTCCCAGCTAGTTAGGAAAAGACAATTTGGGAACAGCAAAAATCCCTTTATGCCCACAATTAAATGGCTTGAGAAGAAAAAGACATTTTTGTGCACGGTAGGGAGAAACAAAGCACTCATCTCAAGTCTTTTCTTAAAGCTTCTTCTCTGAAGATTTTTTTTTCCTTTTACTTCCTGGTTACTGACAAAAGGGATTTGCTTCTGCGAATAAGTTGGACGCAGCTTTAAAGAAAATTGCTGTGCACATGAAGCTTGAAATTGCAAGACAAATTAAAGTTCAGTCAAAAAATTAATACATGAAAATGCATGTGTTTGTATCAGAGAAATTATATTCTTGGGTTTTGTGCATTTCTTGTGGTTGTACCTAATAGTACCTAAGACTACCAACCAAGACTCTATCTCAACAAAAAAAAAGGTAGTACTCACATGTGCAGTGCCTGCAAAAATCACACTACTTAAACATCTGGCAAAACATATTGATTTTGTGGTTAAATGTCAGGTTAATGTTGCATTTATAATTAGCACACATATAATTACACAAATTTTTTTTCGTAAAAAAAATTACCCACAGTTCACATAACAAAAAGAAAGGAAACAGAACCCAAAAGAAAACAAACAAACAAAATAAGCCACCCACACACAACTTCTGTAATTTACAAATGTGGCTTACAAGCATCTGAAATTGATGCTTTCTGCTATCTCAAACATAGGCTACTTATAGAAACAGATCTTGTAAAAGCATCACATGTAAAATAAAATGGGTCCAGCTTTGTTTGTTAGAACAATTTACATGCACTTGCGTGACACCATGCTATGAGCAACTCAACTCTACATTCCTGTCCAAACAAATCTAATCTCTTCCTTACAACAAGCACTCCAGAGCCTTCAAGTTGATTTTACCCAAGAGTATTTCTGGGCTATCTTTGGAATGCTTGTGGGGTGGGGGGAGGGGTGAGGGACCAGGAGGGAGTGGAAGAAACACTGGCAAGGAATAAGCAAATAGAGATGGAAATTAAATCTTACTTTGTGTGTTGACCAAAAAAATTATGCCATTCCCTATAAATCACTGCTTGGCTAACACTGACCTCTGCTAAAATGTTTACAGTGTTAATGCTGTCCTGTAAATTCAACCTCTATGAAAAATGGCACCTTTGCCTCCTCTACTAATTTACGTTATTCCATTCATACATGCTTGCACATTGGATAATAAATTATGTGCTCATAGCCTGCTCAATGTTCAGCTTTCCTGTTTCCCATAAAAATTGCTACTTAAAATAGGCAGGTTTTCTACCAAGCTTTGATTAAAAACACCTTTAAAATCTGAGAATAAAAGGAAATTAGACATTTTTTTTTGTGTAGGAAATGCCATTCACACTTAGAGCCCTACAGAAACAACAAAAGCATGTGCACAACCCTCCTCACAAATTGGTTTGTTAGAAATATTTGAAAGCTTAAAAAAGGTCCAGGTTTAAATCTGTGCCAAAACTTAGTAGTTACATAGTTAAGATTTTCTCTTTATCTTTGACCACCGCTCACAATAGAAGTCCTCAGACTTTGTACTAGTGCTCAGAAGTTACGAAACTTGGTAGCTTCCCAACTTTACTCCACTACCTGCAAGAACAAATGCCAAATGGAAGAGTGAAAGGACACATAAAAATCAAGAGGAACACATAAAAGCAAGTTCTCAAAGGGTTTCTACCACAGATAAAGTGTAGCAGTCAGTGAAGAGGAAGATTACTTCTTCACTGCTCCCAGTTAGAGGTTTTCTCACTGCAGACCCAAAAGAAAGAAATCTGTCGGCAGTGAAGCAGAGTACCAGCCCATTAACAAGAATTAGGTATTTGAAAGTGACTACTTTTCAAAAAAAGATAAATTGCCATCCCCCTAAATTTCAAAGTTTATAACTACAACTTGTAAGCACTTACATGTTACATTTCATGTTTTCTGTTACCTCCAAGAGCCACTTTGCATTTGTAACATAAAAGAATGCAAAATGCATTTCTCTGCATTATTCTCAACACCATTTCTCTTCTTCTGTCATGCATTCTGCTACTCCTTTGCAGACACTGTCTGAGAGAAAGTATTAAATCCCACAAACCTTCTTTAAAAAACAGGGAAGTTATTGCATCACACTTCATAGCTTTCATAAAGCATTCAGCTATTATATCGATGGCAATGGGAACATTATAAGTAATTTAAATAAATCCTACCGGTCTCGTCCTCCTTCCATGACTTTAACAAAGGGATCGACGTAGAATTAACGACCAACAAAAATTAATTAAACAGGAAGGGTGAGAAAACAGAAGTGTCTATTCTGATGTGTCCCAGAAGCATTAAAATAATGACTTACTTAGCACTAGCAGACAATATTTTAAAACCTGTCCCTTAAAAGATCTAGAACCAGCTTTAACCTTTCAAACAAATTCCAGATGAGGACAGTCTAAAATTGTAACTCTAGAATGAATTTTGTAGCAATGTTATTAGTTAAGAATGCCATATTCAAAAATCATGCTACTGTATCTACCCAGACACCACCCTCATCTTCTTCACAGACCCTTTGCATCCACTGCTGAAGACCAGAGATCCCATTTTTTTAGGAGTCAGACTAGAACAGTTAATGTTCCATTTAACACTGAGCTAACTACCTCTGAGTTAGTCTCCAGTGCATATTATAAAGAAAAAAAAGTTGTATTTGAACAATTATGGGCAAAACAATCTTTAGCACTACACATTGAACATTAATGAATTTTGATATTTAACAAGAAAATGAACTTTGGCATTTAACAACAAAATTTAACATTAATGAATAGTACCAATATTGATTAGGTTGTCACAAACTCAACCAACACCTCTCAGATACATCACAGTGCCCTCTATCCCTCCTGTAAAGAGAGCCAAAATCCAGACTGTACTGACAAGTACAGCAACCCCTCCAAGCTAGGTTTGTCTCTTCGCAGAGAACCCCTTTATTTCCCAAATTGGACATGAATGACAACCATGAGAAAAGTTGACAGCACAGATTCTAGTTTGCTTGCACAATAGAGAACAATAATCCAAATCTTTCCACTGTTTATCCTACTCAAACAAAACCAGAAAAAATGAGGAGTTTCAAATCTGTGTGTTCAAATTCAGTTTCCCAGATTGCAATGTGATACCATGACGTTTCAATACAGGGATTCTGTTCTAGATGCTGCTGAACAACAAAATTTGACTCAAAGTTTAGGCATAGGAGAGTACAATGCTAAAATTTCAGGTGATTAACCCAGGAAAAGATTTTTTTTTAAAGTAATGTTTTCTAAGAGCAGTCTGTCAAAATCAGATGCTTGTATATTTGTGTCCTCAAGGTCAGTACTGAATATGACACAGATTTCCTGTCTAATTTTCTACAAAGTAATCGTTTAAGACCACAGCAGTCCCCGGCAAGATTATTTTTTATTTAATAAATAAATAAATAAAATCACTAACAACAAAAAACCTTCAGCTCTAGTGAATGCAAATATGGTAACATGTTAATGATAACACCAGTACTGGAACACAAAATGACTGTATAGAGCAGGCTCTTACCTCGTATTTTTGTTAATCAGACTATCAAAATTAATTGCTATTACTTGTCCACTTCAGACACCTTCAAAAACCCAGAATGTCACAGATAAAAATCCCAGAGAGAGTCACAATTTCTGTACTGTCCAGTTAATGACAGAATAACTCTGGGGTTTTACTTACATTACACTATCCCTCCTCACCTACTCTAAGAAAAATACGTATCTGTTCAAAGTATTGCAGTTATAACCTGGTTTGCACCAAATGGCACATGGAACTCCTAAAATAAAAGTGTGATTAGAAGCAGCAGACTTTACCTCCATGCAACATTGTCAAGACCAAGAAATCAGAAAACAGAGCCCTGAAACCACAACATGAAGAATAAACCTGCAATGTTTATAATTTACATATTTAATGCCACCTAATAATACTACACGTGCAATTACAGTGGAAAGATATAATTAGGATGATTAATCTAGAAGAGGTAGCACTTTCAGTTTTTTATTAAAAATTACTTATTAAGCTACAATACCAAACAACAGATTTGCTTTTACAAAAATACTATCTGGTTTCAAATTTATGAATCACTGCAGAAACCTTCAGACAGCACTAATGTCATCCAGAAGGATCTCAAAGTTACCTTGAATAAAAAAAATTGAATAGTTTCACTTCAACTCTTTCATTAGCCTGCCCTTTTCAAGTCTTTCAGCACAAAATTAGTAATATCATTAACAGTCTGCTTCCCTGTTTGCCTAACCCTAAAGGAGGACTACTTAGGGAAAAAAAATCCAATAGGAAAAATGTTTCCAGTATTCTGGCACACTAATTCTAGCATGCTCATGCTTATAAAAGGTTTCCACACACTATCTAAGGAAAATTACAAACAGACTGACACAAAATAATTGGCAAAAGGGGAAGCATACATTCTAAGTTCAGTTCGTAATGTAGATTTGATTACCAATTCTGACCTTTTACCACTTGAAATTGCAAAAGAAAAATAACGTCACAACTACAAGCATGCAAAACCCTTTGAAGTAACACTGTAACCTTTTAGAGCAGTTGAAAACAGATATTAATAAAGTGTCAAAGAGGCCACAGGAGACACAGCACAGGAGGCATGAGGAGGTTTACATAGAGGAAGCTTACAGAGAATACTGGCATTTGAGTTGGTTAAACCAGCATATGGCTGAATATGACAGTGCACAATTTATTGGTTTTCATCTAGGACTTCTGGCAACAAGCATTGCACAGTGTTTCAGAATGAAATAAATTGCATCCTTCCCCCAGAAGTGGATAGAGAATTCTGGAGAATTTCCAACCTTTTAGCTGCAGCTGTAACTGCAGGGAGCCCAGGAAAACGGAATGGGCACTTCATCCTTTCTAACCAACAGCAAGCAGACAACCCAAGTTAAAGCAAAACACAGAGCCTCAACTCTGAAGCCCCAAGAAGCTACGTGTCTGATGGGGGGAAAATTGAAAAGGTTGCCAGTAAACAGGATAGCAGATGAAGGGAAAACCTAGGGGCATGATTTAATATTCATCACCCTTCCCTAGTGGCACACCAACTACGGCCTCCACCCTTTGTGCCCGTCTTCCTGCTCACCCGAGACACAAAGCCAAGGATCTGGAGCTCTCCCAGGTCGTGAATCAGCGTTGCACTCCCAGCATCACCACTGGCCCCGCTGCCTCCCTGTGCCAGCAGCATCGCTCCTGGCCCTCCCTTCCACCTAAGTGGCACCCCAAGGAATGGGTTCCTGCTGGATTATCAGGCTGGACTGGCTAACCAGGAACAGGCAGGTTCATGGCAAGGAAAGGGGAAGAGAGAGACACCAAGAGAAGTGCCAATTCAGGTCAGCTGCCAGGGAACCTACTCCTAACCTTATCTCAAGGAAAACCAGAAAAAGAAAAACTGCTTGTAACATTAAGCCAGATGCATTCACATTTTTGAGTTATTTAGACAACAGTCAAAATCTACTCAAGCTTAAGAAGTTAAAAAACCCCTTACTTCCACATTCCATTTGTAGAAATGAAGTAGGATTGAAGACACAATTATCATAACCACCAACTTTCCAGAGCACTAAACCCGTATGTAAAGTTCAGCCCAAAGTCTCATGACAGCCTAAAGCCACCATGAGTAATACTACCTTCCACAGCTCACAAGTCAAACTTCAGCCAGTCTCTTCCCACTTTCTTTCCAGTGTCTCCACAGGCATGTTGCTTTACCACGCTCAGAGGTGTCTGAACAGAAAGGTCACAGAAATACTACAGAAGACAGGCAAAAGCACAAATCCCTGGTGCCAGGGCAGTCTGGTACCAGTCGAAGTTCCTATTTCAGAGGAACTCCAAGATCCTCAAGATCACTCTAAGATCCTCCACCTGCCTCCAGATGCTGGAAAACTTCAGGCAGGCTGGAAGGAACCCTCCAACAAATCCCAAAAATACACTGTAAAATCAGCTGCAAATTATACATTAGGCTGGACAAATCTATAGCCCCAGGATAGAATCAAACTCGCAGATGATAATCCTGGAAAAATGCAGAAATGTAGCACCTGAATAAATCAATTTCAACTTGCCAGCATGAAAAGTAATCATTTCACTTGACTCATGGTTTCTGTCCTAGTTTCTCTTCTATTTGCATTAGTGAAAGCAACTCAAATGAGTGCTCAAAAATTAGAAGACAAAATAGAGTAGGAGTAATAATAATAAACTAATATGCAGAAAAGTAAAAATTACATAGGGATGTGTACATGCACCTGATTGACAACTTTTAAAATGTTCCTTGTCTCATGTAAAAAGTGGAGAGTGAATAATTTTTAATTCACAAATTTGCTACAGGCAGTTATAGTTTCAGAGAAAACAGGTATAACGATTTTGAAAGATTTCTTGTTTAATTAAGATGTTCCTAGAAACACAGAAGGGGAAATAAAATACCAATCTTCCTGAATGTAAGCACATTTTTATTTTCTTCTAAAAATGCCAAATGCTCTATCAAATTGCCTCTCTCTCTACATTAGAAGCTAGCCTGAAAACAAAAACATTCACACTTCTCATTTCTTTTCCTCCTTATTCAAGCTAAGAAGTATGTAATATCCAGAACACACATGGCTCAACAGTGAACTGTGACTTCAATATACTCACTTGACAATGAAGAAAGCCCCAAGGTCTGTATTTGTAGGAATAAAGCAGATCATACTAATCTGGCTCTAGGAATTTCAAGACTGGTGTCATATTGCAAGTGGCTACCCACTTGAACATAATTTCTCCTCAGGTTCTTCTTTCTACTTGAACTGCCAGCAGTGTTAACTCATTCAAGCAGCACACATTACCACTACAGAATCCTAGGAAAGCTCAAGATCCCACAAAGAACCTCCAATACATGAAACCAAATTGAGTTTAAATTTAATTGGTTTTGACATCATTCTAAACAAACCAGTCTTCAGCTAGCAATTTGGAAGCTTACACACTGTATTTGAAATTATTTTACAAGTGCAGTTTTGCAAGCTTAGAACTTTTTTAAAATTCAAAATAGCAAGCCAAAAATGGGATAGATTTTTCTTGTGAATGAGAAGTTTCAACTGCAAACCACAAAGTTTATGCTAATTGCTTTGGGTAGTCCTGAAGTAGTCTCTGAATGGGGTTGCTTAACTTCCCTAAGCACAATCAGTTTAAGAAGAATAATCAAGAAAAACTCTTTAGAGTTGAATCATTTTCTCAGAAATTCCAGGAAACTAAAAGTTTCAAGGATGCTCAATAAGATGTAACACTGCCAGTATTTAAGAATGGGATTCAAAGGTCTAGGCCAATATGTAGTGTTTTAACATTTTTTCATACTTCTTTTAAATCAGAGAGTGGGGAAAAATACAGAATAATAATAAGAAAAATTAAAACAGCCATTCTACTAAACACAATCTCCTTGCTTTGGTGCTTCAATTGTTTGTTGGCTTCTCATTCTTTCCTCATTTTTATTAATATTGTGGGGTTTCCTATTTAAAAAAGCATCTGAATCATCATTCCTGAATTTTTGAATGGCAAGGAGTGATCATCAATAATTGTAAAAAAAAAAAAAAAGAAAAAATTAAAACATATCTGGGTCAATAGTACTATAATGTCAATGGGAAAAGTTACTAGCAACCAATGGGAGAGAGGGTATTTTCCCCATCTAAAGCAACTTAAGCTTCTGATCTTTCTCAAAGCAGAACTTTAAAGCAAACATTTTGTGATTATCTGCATATTTGCCCTCAGCATATATTTTCATGACAACAGGTTGCTGGTATTTTACAGTTTTCCAGAGCATGCATCAAGCTCTTCATCAGAACGAAAATACAGCATGCAAAAGAGGAACAGAAAGTGACAAAGCAGGACACTACACAATAGTACACACATGAGATAGAAGTAGAAGTAAAATCCTAAAATCACAGCTGTCTGAAAGGTTAGTGTTATGTAACACTGAACTGAACGCACTTTAAATGAAGGACTGTTCCTTCAAATATAGGAAAAGTTATATTAATTAATTGACACTGACATGTTTACATGTAGCACACATCCCATAACAGACAGCACCTTGTCCACAGAAAATTGCTGAAGAATTCTGTGCTAGCTAAGTGAAAGAGAACTCAATATGCTCTTTAAATTCTGTAGTTAAGCACTAAGAAACACAATAGCCAATCAAAATTACTTACTTGGATATTAATATTTTACACTGAACCTAATGAAAATTACTACAAAATTTCACACTGATCTTCCACAAAACAAAAGCATCTATACTTCTGGAATGAAAGATTGCTTCCATTTCTAATTCTAAATTCACAAGTCACCACTCAATTTATCACATGTTAAAACAAATACAAGCAGGTAACTACCTTTCCCAAATACCAAACAGTCTGAATATATAAGCTCAAAAAGTTTTGACAATATGAATAACACTTGTTACACAAATACCAATATACATCACATCAAACACATCATGCACAAAGGTGTTATTCTGTGGGTTGAGTTTGAGGATTTGGGAGAAAGGGCATGTTTTCCTTGGTAAGCAGAAGCTTGTTTCTTGATTTTTAACCATGAGAAGGTTGCCTGTAACAACTTCAGAGCACACAGCTTCAAGTAGGCTTACAGTAATCCCTTTCAGAATCTGCCAACACAGCGTGCTCGCTGCTCTAACTCCCAACTCCTGCTGGATTGGTTAAAGCAGCTGAAGGAGTTAAGTCCCCCCCTTGTTAAGCAGAAGCACAGCACCCTTGGCAGAAGCACAGCCATCCACTGTGGTCACAAAGGACTAAACACACTTCCCTCTCCATGATCCACATGGTGGGTTCAAGCTCTGACCCGGATTATTGGAGCAGACAGTCATGGATAACAATTCCTTAAATTGCCCCAAAACAGACCACTAGATGCCTTGGGGACTTTAGCTATCTGAAGTATTTCTGAGGCCAAAGCCAAGCTTTCTCCAAGAAAGCACTACACAAATGATAATTCAGTCTCACTGTCAGACCTTGCTGCCATACCTTTAGTTAAGTGGCTGCTGTTTGCTGGGGACACCCCTTCATACATATCTCTTTATTGATAACTTTAAAAATAGTCTTGTACTAAAAGCTATGCAGTCTACACAGCTAAACTTGAATAAGCACAACATATCATCTGAGTACATGCTTCTTCTTAAGTAAATTCATTGGAGAACCTGAAAAATGTACCTCCCTGATACACTGAGGATAAAGGTTTAACAGGGCCTTCAGAGACTTCCCAAAAGAGAAGGATAAAATGGGCTCAATATTAAAATACAGAGATTTGATGTTTCTCCTCAGCAGAGCAACGAAGGGCTGAATCATGCACCTACCTTATTTTAATCTTGACAAAAGAGTGTTTATGTACCATAGGATGACACATTGGAACAATGAAAATTAGTCTAAATTATCTCTAAATGCATTTTATTTCACTTTGAAAAACTTGTGTAGCCTCTTTTTCCAGAATTAGTCTACTTCAATCCAATTTACCGTAATCCATTCCTAAGGTGAATTATACTAAACTGAATTTTAATACGACATTTTAATACTGAATGAAAGCAACCCACACAGAATTTTAACATGATTTAACTAAACTGTTTCAAATTAATTTTTAATTTGAATTAATTTAATTTGACCTTATTGTCACTTATGGACACATCACCTTCACACATGCTTTGAGATACAGTCTGACAACAGAGAGAAATGTATCTAGAAACATTTCTGTGACAGGCAGAAAATTTCACATAAAGTGTCTTCTGTGTTGGAAAGGGAATTCTTGATTTCACCACCTCTTTTAAGAAGCCAGAGTTAAACAGGCTTAAGGGGTTTTACCTCAGCAAGCATTGAATACAACAGTAAGAGGCTTCTTTTGTGGAACAATAGAAACCAGGTGAAAGAACTTCCAGACATCCTCTTACTAGGAAAGATGTACTTTCCAAAGAACAGTAGGAAGAAGACAAACTCCAAACCCTTGCTGTCTTCATGCTTGACTTGCAGAGTGAATCAAGTTTATAAATGAGTTTGCATGAAGAAGCACAAATCTTGCCCAACTCACAGAGTAAGAGGTTGGGGGGAAAAGTGCAAAAAGGAAAGAAATCCATGTATTTCTACAAACCCATTCCTGGGTTATTGGTGAATGTATCATTTCACAAAAGAAAAAAAAATCCTGTCTGACTGCTCAGAGAAAGAGCAAAGGTTATGAAAATGTCTCTCTGGAGCAGAGACCAGCCAGCCATTCTGCCAGGCTGGAGCACTTTCAACCTGCATCGACCTGTTCCCACACTTCATGAAATTGCAGGCTACACTTCTACTACAATCAAAGAAGTGTTGCTTGTAAGACACCTCTGGAGGCCATCTAGGCCAAATATCCCCTTCAAAGTAATTATCACCAAGACTATAACATCAGCCACAGCTTTGTCTAGCTGAGGACTGAAAGCCTCAGCGGACAGGGGTTGCCCTGGGCAGTCTGTTCTGCTCCACCACCCTCCTACATATGAGGAAAGTTTTATAGTATTCAAGCTGAGCCTCCCAAGCTGCAATTTGCACTTACTGCCCCTTGCTGTATTATTTGCTGCTCTCAAAGAGATCGTCTCTGTCATCTTCATAAACACCCTTCAGGTTCTTGCAACCTCTGTTAAGATTATCCCCTTACTCTTCTTCATCTTGAGACTAAACAAGCCCAGCTCCCTTCAGGTGCCCCTTGGAGATCACACCATCCAGGTCCCAACCTCCGTAACTTCCCAAGAGGCTTCAGCTTCTCCACATCCTTCATGACCTGGGAGAAGGCAAGAGGCAAAATTCCCAACAAAATACTCCAGACATACCTCACCAGCACTGAGTACTGGGGGACAGCAGCTTGCCACAATCTGCTGGCTACAATCCTCTCAGTGCAGTGCAGTATGCCATTCACTTTGCTCAGAAACACAAAAAATTAACTAGAAGCCCCACAGAAGCAAACAAACAAACAAACAAAACCAACATGCATACCCAGCCAGTTATCAACCATAAATTCCTTTCTTGCAGGGCATCACCCAGCCAGTATCCAGCCTGCACCCACAGGTGCTCCTGCTGCCAAGATTGGCCCATGCACTGATGTTCTTGGCCCAGATGGCCTTCACAAGTCCATCCAAAATTAAATCATCAATCTAAAGCTATTCTGGCTTTCAGAAATATCCCATGTGTCCTGATTACCACAGCAGAAGAGACACCACGACACGTTTCATAAATTGTGCCATTTCAACAGCAAACAGCCCCCAACAGAACCAGGAGCACTGGTCACTCTCCATTAAAAAACTGGCATTGAAAATGGAAAGACAGCAATAAGTGGTAGTGTAGACATGAATTACAACTACACTTTTCTTTTGAGTGCCTGGTGAAACAAACATCTTTAGCTGACACCCTAAAGCTGTCTCAGGATAGCTGACAACCACATGACTTCTAGCCAAAGCAAACCTACACACCTGAAAGATGGGATGCTAAAAACTGGGGATGCAGGCGAAGATTTGAAAATTTTTCTTCATCATCAGATATACCCGATGTGCAACCAAATATATCTCATCTGGATTTGTATTTTGAGATAACTAGTTTTATATCTTACACTTCCCTGACTTCCTCTGTGAAAACAATCACTAGAACTCAAAAAAAAGGGGGCAACTGAAGTGTTAAATACAGTACTTAACTGAACTGTTAAACAAAAAAAAGAAACATATTCTACCGTTTTCTAACAGATAAACTATGAAAAGTTTGCACTTCGCTCCTTCTAAAGGGCAATCTCATCTCTGAAACTCCATGCTTTTGGGAGCTGTTGCACTAACAGAGGTAGGAAAAAAACCTGCCTCGTATGTCAATAATGACATCAATCCCCCATTGCTTAATCAGAAATCTGATCTGCTTATTAGTTACTATGTAAGGAAGAAGATTAAATATGAGAAGAGTGAACTTGCTACAATATGCTTTGCAACATTAATAAAACATTCAATAGGAGTTTTGTTGCTAAGTCTGCTAAAGTAAAAAGTTTAAATGGCCTTGGAAGAATCTATTTGACAACAGAGCATAAGTCTCTGATAGAAAGTCAAGGCTACTTCCTATTCAAGGCCTATAAGATGATATGCTTGATATGGAGAATGCATGCTTATCTTCCTTGCAAATCACATTTTCGTTAGTCTGTGTGGTATCAATCTCCATGGGGGTGGACACCTCCAGGAAGGTGCAATGGTTCATCTCCTGGTTCTGGTCAATTCCTGTTTCAATCTCATTTCCAGGTCACACTCTTCATACATAGTGAGATATTAAACTCTATAGGAGCAGACATCACAGCTAGCCTTAGCACACAGCTTCCCCCATCTGACCAACTCTTATTTTAATTCTAGCTTCCTATGATTTATATTCCATTTTCAAGTTTAATATATTCTACTTCATTCTTATCAACAAGTCTTCCCTCTCCCTCCCCTACCTCTTTTCAGAGATTTTCATGGGAAAAACTACCGGTTTGGTCCCTTTTACTAACCATTTCCCTTCAAAATCATTGCAGTGTTATTGCCAGGCTGAGATGTTATTGGTGTCATTACCATCAATGCTACTTGCAAACACACTGACAATGCTTGCCTTATTAAGGACTCTCAGTGGGGTATAATTTTGTGCAGCCTTGCTTCATACAAAATTTCACTTACCTGTTGCAGGATGGGATAACCCCACACCTAGGTAACAAATTAGGATATAAGTCAGAACGTTAGAAATTAAAGCATAATGCCTTATTGTACACTCTCCAATTGACAGTCAAGTCTCTGTCCTAAAAGGGGTGCAATACAACAGAAATCACAGGAACATCTTGAGGCAAAAGCATATCAGGTCTTTTAAATATTGGAATCATAATGGGCAACACAATCTCAGAGAGGAAAACAGAACCAGAGATCTTTAGCCTGCATGATATCTGCCTCAAATATTTTGAGGCCAATCTTTGCTCTTCCCACCAAATAGAAAGCATTGTTTGAATACAGTATTTAATTTCACTATCTAAACATGCTTTCAGTTTTCCCTGCCAGGTTAGCTTCTCAGTCTTGAAAACATTCACCACTAAATTAACACATCATCATCATCTTCATCTCTTATTTGTTCACCACTTAAAAAATGTACTAGCCAAACAGTTAAAAACCACAACAGAGGGGCATGTTTATGAAAAGGGCAAGAGACATGATTTCAGAAATATTGCTACTTTTTCAAAGCATGTTCCTCTTCAACTTTTTGTCCCGCTGATTTTTATATACTCTCTATCAGAGAGCCTTTCTAGTGTCCTTCCTTTTTTTTTTTTTTTTTTAAATAAGATGTACCTGTGTTGGGAATTTGGTTCAAAAGAGAAGGAAAATAAATGCCTTGATTGCCTCATTTACCATTAATTTGTTTCTCAGCACAGTTTTGTACATGTGAACCACCACCACATTCAGAGACGAGCACACCAGAAGCTCCACATCTGAAATGCTCCAACAATTCTCATGGAAGCTTGATTCAAAGGTAGTAGACCATGAGATCCTTAGGAACCCAAGACACCAGAGTAAATGAGCCTACAGGAGAGGACCATGAAATCTGAGGTAACCCTGCCTGGCTACACCACATGCAATGGTTCCAAGTGTCTCACGATCTGTAGGGCTTCAATTCAGCAACCAACACCTATTGCACTGAATTGCTCCTCAGTGCAGATACAGCCATAGCCTGTCTAAGGCACAGCAAAACAGAATTGCCCCAACAGGTACTCATATCACACATAAAACTGGCAAGATCCTTCTAACTTCTTACTGTAGCAGCTCATAAGATTCCATGAGCAAAATACAGTTCAGCTAAGTGTGAAGACAACTTTACTCAAACATAACCTTACTTTGCCTTTGGAAATTATTTTTTTACTATTTCTATTCACAGCCATTCAAGTTAAAAGCTTGAATTTAAAAAGGATTACTTCCTAGTTATCCAAGCCTTTCATTCCAAACTTTTTGGAAAGCAAACTGAAATACACTTCAGAACACTTATCCAAGCTTTGTCTTCATTTAATTTTACCATGCATTTGCATTTTCATACATGGTCTTTATTGCTGTCTGTCTGTTAGGCTGCTATCTTCTGCAATTCGTTAGCCAGTTTTCAAACACTGATTACAGTCCCCCATTAAGAATATCTTCTTTGCCCATGCATTTTATCTCCTGCTATTATAACATTTCATCATGCCAGAATCCGTAAATTGTATCTGAGAACAAACTAGGTAAACTGATTAACCATATATGAAAGACACCAAAAATACTCCAGGGACCTAGATGTATTTATATATTTTACCATGTATAAACAGATTCATCAAACAGCCACTGGGTCCATTTATGAGCTATACATCAATTACTGAACATTTACATAGAAGATACAATCATTGGTAGTTTATCTTTTATACTGCTAAAGGCAAATCCTCTTAATTACAACTTCTTTAGACAGAATTTTTTAATATGTGCAACTCTAATGTTCCTAATGTTGTTACACTTTCTCTACTTTTTCCCCTGACAGATTACAGAAATCCTGAGGTTCAATCCCATTCTTATTCTAAGTTGCATTCTGAACTGCAAAAGTATAAGGATATAGCAACTTCTCTGGGCCTAAACATAGCAAAAGCAATCTTTTATATAAGGAGGACCCATTTTGCTTAAATACTGAGACCACATACTCCCTGCTCTTTCTTAATTCTTACCCAAAGAAATGCAAATTTAATCAGATGCTTAATTACTGTAGTTGACATATAGCAGATAAGAGAGAATGTAAAAAAAGGACAGGAAGAATACTACCATAAACAATACACAGTCATCTTGGATGCAGAATGTCTCAAAAAAGGATTAGGAAATAAAAAGAAACCAGTTTTACCTGGATTCCTTCTTGACAGAGCCTTTTTAATATAGTAAACAGGAAGATAAAGGTACTCTGATCTGGGAGTTTAAAAAACCCCACACCAATAAAACAAAAGCTAAGCAGACACATGGAAGAAACTAGAGAATTATCAAGAAAGTCACAAAACCCCCTGTCTACCCATAATTCAGTCTTAACTAAGAAGGTGTTCATCCCACCGGCAGGTAGGCTGCTTTGTTTTTCTGACCTCTTTCACCTGGCAATATACTCAACATACAGCATGAGCAGAGTTGTTTAGAATTTTACGTATTACTGCCCACAAACCTGCCAGTGTAACAAGATAATGATAAAATATGAGTTATTCCTCAAGTACCAAAAGCTGGAGAGCAGGAACAAGGATGGACTTATCTTCCTTTCATTCTCAGTTCACATTTTGTCTTATAGAGAAAACAAGGCATCCTCCTCATTCATGGCACAGTACTGAAGAAACTCATCAACTTCAAGATTTCTGCAATGGATTCACAAATCCCTTTTACCCCTTCCTAATTTACACTTTCTTCTTTAAATCAATTTTGTTTACACAGCTGAAATGCTGCGACCATCACAGGACTCAATCCTCAACCATAAGGCAGTAACTTACGTGGAAGAACTTGTAAGAGGACTTGTGATCTTTATGGTTTAAGGACTTATTTATTACAAAATTGTGATCCCAGTACTTAATTTTTGTCTCCAACAAATATGAGAGCAGTTGCTTTTCCTTTAAGGACAAAGGAGTAGCACACTTATGCCTCCCCTATACTTCACAAATCAAAGCAAGATTATGTTGTTTTCCCATTTTCAAAGTATTATTCAAGGCAAAAATTCTCCAAAACTATTTTCCATTACAGCTTTGTTGCAAGCACTACACAAGCAGTGCCCAGGAAACAGCACTTGGTAAGAAATTAAACTGTCTATTAGGTAATCAACATCAGTACTGCTGTGCACTTCAAAAGTGAATAAAATTGTTATTTTATTAGGGAAATAAATAAACATTTACCAACTTCATTCACTTGTTCCTCTGTCCTCTGGGGACTGCCTAATATACAAACTTGGTAAATATGAGCATTTTCTTTGGCTTTTGCTTCCACTTGCTAATGCTGGGGTTTTTTAGGTCTAGGTTCACAATGCAAACGCTTCATGTCCAAGTGCAGTGGGAGTTTTTTGGTTGTTTTTTAATCACATATGCACTTCCAATAAAGGATAATTTTTCTTATTCTTTCAGCTTCTTCATCACAGAAGAAGACTAGCCCATTCATTACTTAAGGTTGTTTTTTACTTAATAGCTGTTTAAAGAGATGGATGGCCAAAATAATTTCCCAGAAACTCAAATTATCTAGTGCTTGTTTTCATTCCCATTTCCATGCTTAAGCAAACAGAGAGAGATGTTTATGCTTTGCATCTGGATACTATCACTATGCAAGCAAAGCAATCCGACAGATTACCCCAGTATTCCTAGGGTCTGCAAATGTCATTATTACTCACAAATGCTACTCTTTCAGGTTCACAGCCTCATCACATAGCCCATAAAGCTCAGACCAAGGCTTTTAAAATACATGGTTTCTGTCAATCTAAAAGTAATGTACAGACTCCTCTCTTCTGAATGCTCATAAAGAACATCTGTGCAGTCTCTCTAAACGAGAGCATAATCTTGCCCTTCCAAAATGCTGGTCATTTAACTCAACTCCTTGTTCAACATTTGACAGAAACACCAATAAATCACCAAAAGGATTGAGCATTTGGAGTATAAACCCAAAAAACACAGATAAGTGAGCCAAAGGGAACAACCACCACCCCCCAAAAAGCTGTTTAGTTTATCCATTTCAATGCCTTTGAAGCAACCTACAAACTGAGCCTGGTAGTTCACTGCTGCTGTGCACACAGCAGGATACACAAACTGGCCAGGAACTCGTTCATCCCTGGAAAGATCTGCAGACCTGGAAGCACTTCATGCCTTCAACATGAGTCAGAAGGAGCTGTTAACCTTCCCTACAGTACTTAACCAATTCAGCATACATGTATTTCAAATGAAGGGAAAAAGAAAGGGGAAAACAAAGGCGCGCTCCCAGCGAGGGGGTGGGGGGTGAAACTACTGGGAATAGCACACCACCTAGGAATGCAGCACTTTACCCCGTGTGTAAGAACAATCAAAGCATCAAAGCATTAAACTAACTTTATCAAAGAAAAAAGTCAATCACAGTGGCTAAAAACAGCATATAGAGTGAGTAACTACTAACATAAGTGGTTTAAAAATATTAAAAGTTAAAACAAAAAGCAATTTGATTAAAAACGTCTCACTTCCAGGTTTCTGCCACCTCAGTCTGAAAAAAAAACCCCACCTTTAAATCTTTACATGCTGTGACATTACACCCATCTATTTAGCCTGTGTCTACCAGGAAAATTATAATCCCTTTCATTACCAAGCTTCATTTCAACTGATTCAGAAATCCAAATCACTACACGCTAAGGGTTTTGCTCTCACCTGGAAAACATCTTTCCACCCTTACATATCTACTTACATTCTTATAAGTAAGTAGAGCAAGGACATGAATGATTTTGTTTGTAGTGGGGGTTGTGAATAGTTTGTCATGCTATCTGAAAGGAAAGGTAGCAAGAAAGGAAAGCCAACCCTGCAGAAATTTACAAATGCAAAAAAATTAATGTAAATAGACCTTTTGCACTAAACATGACCACACACACAAAGTATCCTTATGCTGAAGAGCTGGCAAGCCTATGGAATGAGTCTGCAATTTCTAGTATATTCACAAATTGAGTCAGGACTGATTGCTGGTAAAAACTAATTGCAAAAAGAATATTTGTTTGGCTTTTCTGAATTGACTAAGGAAAAGACTGAAAAGATCATTTTATTATACTTCTGCTGTGCAAGAGTGGAAAGCCTCTTTAACTGGAAATTTACTAGCTGAAAAGTGAACATGGAATGGACCAAACAAAGTTATCACATCAGCAAAGATAGATACAGCTAACCATCTAAGCAAAGGAGCCCACAAGAACTTCATGAAAAGTGATATTTATACCCAACTATTGATTTATACTGTATATACTTAAACCATTCTGAGTAAGGAATCTCATCTACCTTCCTTCACTTATGGCACGAAATTCTAACATGAAACTCTTCCAACAAAAACCAAGGAAAGCCAAGGAGATTGAAAAAAGGAGCGGCAGGGGGCGGCTGCAAATGAGAGTTTAAGGTCACCTAAAGATTCACCGGCCTGGGGCCGGGCTGGGGGCGGCGGGAGGTGGATGCACCACGCGGGGACAAGGAGTGTGACAACAGTGGGGAAAATGACAATCCCCTTCTTTCTTCAGGTGTGGGGGAAGGGATTATGGGACTGACTGTTTGGTAATTTCCAGACTGGACTGGGGTTTTTTGTTTATTTAACATTCTTTTTAAATCAACAACATTATCTTCTCCGGAAAACTTATGATAAATAGCACTGAAGTTAACACAGCAATGTTTCGGTATGTACTGTCTACATAAAATGGATATGATACTCAGACTTGAGGATACTAATTGGAGAGATACCTGAAAAAAAAGGATATTCTACAATTGCAAAAACGCATTTATTTTAAGGAATCATAAATTGAACAAAATATAGAACTGCCTTTGGTATTTTTATAAGAAATCATCCCTTTAAAGTATTTTAAATAGGGTGATGGCAGTCAGAACTGACAACTTATCTAGTCATGAACTCACATTTTTTCAGCACTGTCATGGCTGGTAAGTGCTTTCACATTTACAAAGAGCAGGCAAATAGGGTGACACTGGGAGAACCACGACAACTGATACCATTTTGATCTTACTCCAGCCTAATACCACACAGATATGATACAGATATAATGGAGTGTCAAAACATAAAATCAGAGCACCTTTCCAATTAATAGCAACCGGACACCTCTCTGCCAGTTCTCATAATTTTAATTTTTCACTGTAGTGAAGAAGACAAAAGCAGTCTAAATTTTCAGTGCTTCAATAGACTTTTCTTTTTTCTTCAAAGCCATAAATAATATAAAACCCGCAAATATCATAAACCACACTATAGGACCCACAAAGAAACACAACTTCTATTTGGAAATAGTAATACAAAAAATATTTCAAAAAGTCAGTTATCAAGTCAAAAACTGAGCAGTTTTGAATTCATTTGAACTACAGCCACAATTATTCTTCATAGTATTTTTGTCTTCTGGTTAATATTCATCAGTCATTTCTACTGTTAAAGAGCAAGTGTTTACACACAAAAGAAAGCATACAACTTCACCTCAAAATAAATTGAGTAACCAGTGTGTAATAATTAGAATGAACATACCATAACTTAATTGCAACAGAACTTGGGTTTAAAGTATTCAACAGTGTCTCATAAGTCAGTAGAATTAATTTAATGACATGGTAGTTGAGAAATGGCTTCTTTTGCTACTCAATTAATAAACATAATCACATGTTTTTAGTAAATGGCAACAGAAGTAAATGACTTTCTGACAAACTGAAAGGTCCAATCTTTCATACACTAGCTAATAAAAATAACCTCATATTATGTTACTACTGGGCAAAGAACTGAATTTTTTCACAGCACCAATCCTTAAGAAATTAAATCCCTCAAATCTTTTACTGAAAATGCAAGCACAACTTTCAACTACATGGTTTCCTAGTTAGAGCAGACTAAGTGACTCGAAACTACAAAGTCGGTATGCACTATAGGTGACTTCAGCTGGGTAGTTTGCATAGTTTTAAACTACTGGTTTAAAGCCACCTGTAGTCAAGGCTTACCAGGAAGCAGCACAAGGTAATGACCTTTCTGACCTACAAAATTATGTGTAGAAGGATTTTATGCTCAGCCAGATGATACAAAATCGTCACCGGTGCCATTTACCACTGCCCAGATGGCTGACTCTGGCCTTTAGAAACCATGGCCATTTTTCCCCTTCAACCCACATTCACATCCCATAAGCAATCCTATTTAAAAACCCCAGAGAATGGTCAAGGACAGATCATGCACGGAAAGATGTGAAATCACAGAAACCATCTTTAAACCAGTTCATGCTGTGCCCCAAACTGGGTGTCACAACAACCTCTAATTCTAGCCTTGTATCTAGGTGTCACCTCCACCAAGACCTCTACTGCTTGACATCACAATTGCTCTCTACCAAGTGCTATGAATAGGCCACTCCTTGTTTATACAATTATATAATAAATGCTTTAGCTATGTATTATAACAAAAGAACACATTTAAGCCCAGTTTACTCAAAGCTGCATGTCAGAAACACTATGTCATGCATGTCATCAGCTGACGTGCAGTCAGCCAGAATGCAGCCTCAAACACCTTCACCCAGTCTAACCCTTCCAGCTCCACAGTGAGCACCAGGTCTCTCTTCCCACCCCAATCTGTGTCCTTCTGCCTGCCCTTTGTACATCCTTGGATGGATGAAGTGCTGGCATGGTGAGAAGAGCGTAGATCCAATGTGACTCAAACCAGGTTCACCTCACAGGATCTGCGCTGCGATCACAGCTGTCAAACCGAGCCTTCCACCATCAGCCCTCATCCTCCCTTATGGCAGGTTTAGGTGGCTGCACATCTGCCAGTGAACTAATAGGAAACTAATCCCAAGCCCCATCTTCCCTTCATGGAGATTGGCATAAAGCTAAGCCAACTCACCCACAGTCCACTTGGTGGCCAGACCTAGCACAGCCAAAGACCACAGAGCCACTCAAGTGATAGAAATGTCCCCCCACTGTGGGAGCAGTAATTTAAATTAGCTTAATAGCATAGGCAGATTGCAAATGAAGCTTCAAATCAGAGTGCAGACTTCTGGGAGCAGCACTGCAAAGGAGCCTTTTCATGACAATGATAAGCTATGACAGATAGGATTCCATCAGCACCTGAAAACACAAGGTATGTCCTAACTGACTCAGCTAAGAGAACTGAAGTAATTTTTTGGAAGCTTCCTATTACAAATTCAGCACGATCTGTGTTGCAAAAGGAAGAGCAGAGATTTCACCAAAACAGTTGCCTACACTCAGTCACATACCAGCTCCTGAGAGGTGAGATGACCTGGAGGACTACCAGATAGAGATCATAAAGACTTGAGAGCAAGAGGCAATGCTACAGCAGTGCTGCAGATCTCCATGTTAAACCAGACACTGCCAATCTTTACATGTAAGAGGATAAACTCTTTTAAACTCACTTTTATTAACAAGAGCACATCAAGAAAGAGAAAGAGGCAAACCACAATGGTAAGCATTAAACTCTCCCAAACATTCAACATGAGGTCACAGGTCCTTCAAGAGCCTTGCTCAAAACCTCTCCTTCCTCCAAAAGGTCTGGTTAAAGACTGTCTCCTTCCCAAGAGTCCTGCTGTCCACTGGCACAGCCACCCCACAGACTATCATTTGATTCAATATCTCAGCTCTTCAGTAATGAAATAGTTCTATAAAAGTGTCAGCTCACAACCAGGAGTGAGACAAATGGTCAAAAAAGCCAAGCAAATGACAGGAATGATCACACTACAGATAGGGAACAGAAATCATTATTAAGCACTATATAAATCCATCAGGCAGCTGTCTCATGCATGCTCTAAGCGATGTAGAACTGGAACAAAAAGAGAAGGCTGATAAAGGATAAAAAGAAGATATGGAATGGTAGCTTCACAGAAGATGGCTATAACTGGACTTTTCTGACTAGAAAATAAATAGTTGAGATAGAGTGGAAAAACCCTGTGTGGAATGAAGAAGGTAAAATGGGAGAAATTATTATTCATCTTTTCATACAAGAGCTAGGATATATGAAATGCAACAAACTACTTCAAAAAAAACAAAGGGCCATAGCTTTTCCCATACAACTTACAGATTCCTTACCACAAAGCAAGATAAATGCTAAAAGCAATATAGGCTGAAAATGTCATTAGGCACAACCATGGTTACATAGTCCACTTACAGCATAAAATACCAGCGCTCTGTCCCTGTGGCAGTGACAGACAGTACTCAAGTACCCAGAGGAAGTCACTCACCTTGCTAAAAATCCCTCTCCCCAAGTGTCCACATCAGCGACTGGATACTGGATAGGTGGACCTCTCACCTCATCATGTGCAGATTTCTTACCTCATCCCCACCCTTGGGATTTTTAAATTTTTTATTTATTATTCTAAGTAGATCTTAAATAAGAGCAAGACACCTTCCTTGTTTTAAGGTGCACGGTGTATAATATTACCACACTAACCAAGCAGTACTGTGATTCTCAGACAAAAGGGTCTAATTGGGACTTCCGGGGTCATTGTGTTCTGAGTGCTTTCAACTTCACATGAATCAGTTAAGTTCCAATTAGAAAATTTATATCCATTGTATAAGTGTAATACGGGCACCTGAAAATACAGGTAGGCAAGTGATCTGTGAACCCACAGTGCCATGGAAGGAGCCGATTATATAAAAGACAATAAAACATTTGAGAAGGTGGTGGTGAAAGCAGGAAAATAATTTCCCTTGTAATTTCACTCAGTTTCCATGTAATTTGTCAAAACATTTGAACAGTTTGGTGGGAAATAAAAAAGCTACTGATAAGTTTCTTATACACACACACCTACCTGCACCAGTGTCTCCTGTATATCTCACATATATGCAAATTGTAGTACATTCAAGGTAAAATATGACAGAAGCATCTTTTGCTGTTCTGGCAGCAAAGAGCTAATTTGAGTTTAATTACTTTAAAGTATTTTTAAATATTTTCAAAGAGCTCTCAGTTTCTTCTACTACATGATTACAAACAATAAATATGCTGGTTAAAATTTTCATATATTTCTCTGTAAGTATATTTAATGGAAAAAATCTAAAAAACTAATAAAAATAATATCTTCTACTTTATAGTATCAAATTTCTGAGTTAGATTCACTCCCAAAGACAGACTATAACTATTTTATCAGGGGAAGGTAAAAAGATTAACTTAGAAATATTTACTCTTGCATGTTAATTTGTGACACTAACTACTTGGCATGCAAAAATCTAAGGAATAACTATTCTAATAAATGATTTGAACTCATAAAACATACGGTGTTTTTTATGCTTAACTGTCCCTATGTCTGAAATATCACAGTTAAATGTGATGCATCTAGAGTTTTTATCCTCCTATCTTTTATTTAGTAATTAAAAACCCCACACACTTGCACAGACACCATCAGAGGCAGTGTATTGCATACTTCTATCAGCTAGTTGACAAGCCAGCAGCATTCTTCAAATTTGTTTTTAAAATATTGCGCTTTTTTCCCTTCAAATTTGAAAATATGCAAATTGCTAAAAATAAAATTTAAAAAAATACAAGTTTGAAGTGATTGAGTTGTGAAAACAAGCTGAACTTGTTCTTTATCGAACTGTAGGAGTTGCAGATGAAAGGAGGTGCTATATAAGGAATAGCTAGACTTCAACAGAGAACACACTGCCAAAACATTTTGGCCTAGATTCTGACAGGCACGCACCCAAGTTGAAGGGTCATGGAAAGCAGCGGTGTAAAGAAACAATCTACAGAGACCAGCAAACATTACACTGCGGATTAGGGCTGTGCTGGGGGGAAGGGGGCGGGGGAGGAGGGCAGAGAGAAGCTGCTTGGGGTTTTGTTTGCTTGGGGCTTTTTCCATTTGAAATCTGGGGAGAAAAACAACAAAAGATACAATGTCTCGATTATGTGCGAAGGGGGAGGAGACTATATACAAGCACAATTTCTAAGACAGCAACAAATTACAAAATGTATCTTGTTCTTTTCCTTAAGTTTCTGCAGCTCCTTGTCATTTGCTTTCACGGAATATGTTAGAAGGAAGAACAGACGGCAAACTATCACACACAGTTCCCGAAGAAGGCCAACTTTCAACAAATTCATACTCTGTAATTTGATTAGACCCTCAATAAACATGTCAAAGTTTTTATGAAGAATTTTATGAAGAATTCTGGATCTTGCTGTCGTTCATGCTCGCGAGTAGTACAGAGCATCATAAAAAGGAAATAAAAATAAAATTACAATGAGATAGAGATTTGTGAAAGGTCCAGACCAACTTAATAACTTCATTAATAACAAAGGAAAATTAACAGTTTTCAATTCTTGCAATTCAGAGACGAAGAATATTAAGAAAAAGGGATCTGAGAATTAGCTAGGTTTAGTTTAACTTGGAAAAGCACAGGCTGTTATATTACGGTGAGGATGGTGGAAGGCAGTCACAGACAGATGATTGCAAAACAGTTCTCATGTTAAACAATGGAGATGCCTAGGCATAAAACAGATGCTCCAGCGTGCACCAAGCAGAGAAACTTCTCATTCTAGGCTATAGAAAGGCTCTCACTGGGACATATGAACTCAAACCTTTGTGTGTGCATCCACTATCACCAGAATAAAGAAGTTGCATCAACAGAATCACAAACACACGCACACTCCTGGGACTGGATTACAATAAGTGATGAAACAAAGTTTGTGGCAGTTATTAAATTCAGTAGGGCATAGCTGTACTTGCGGATATCAAATGTATTTAATTAGAGCCCAAGAACCATACCTTAAACCAGTATAATGACAGAACCAGCTACTAACAACTCTATTTCACTAAACCTTCGAAATGGTCTGAGTGTCTCCGATTAACAAACCTCTGACTGGTGCAATATATCAGTATTCTTGATCCTTGGCAATAGAAACTAAAGTCTCTAGCTGCTGACATGTTATACACACCACAAAAAAATTAATCTTGTGTTTCCTAGATACAATTGTTCAACTCCTTGACAAGCTTCACCTGCTCTGGTCAGAAGGATACTGAACATTCTTTTCCACTTACCTAACACACCCCACAGTACCAACCTGACTGCTCGTACTTGCAATTCAAAATGGGCTACATGCCACATTTCCAGCATAAAATACCTCAGACCATATAAGTTATCAGAACTTCCTACTCTCCTTACACCAGTGAACAAGCTTATAAAAAATCTTTACGTAAGTGTTACCTTTGGTGTTAACATTAGTCGGATGAGTTAGGAGTAAAGCAAAAATCACTAGTCTAACTTAACTATGGTTTTGAATGAAAAGATATCACGCTTGAGAATATTTTATTTTCGCTGTTCCTACAACATACCAGCTGTATAGATGGTACATTTCCCTTCCCCTGGTAAAGGGCTTGTAGGCACTTAGATAATTTTACAATTCTGATACAGAGACATTAAATTATACACACCGAAGTCAGACACAAGGATGGATGTAATCTCCTCAGACCAGCACTGCTTCAGCATATCTCTTAATCAATGACATTTCAAATATCTCAATTAAAAACTAATGTATAGAAAGACCAGGAGGAATAGAAGAAAAGCCCCCTGACTACACACCAGTCCTTTGAAGTCTCAAGAGTGTAGATACTTTTATTAATGGTAGTTTTCAAATCAGTATCGTATGATAAAGATGTCAAATGCCTGTCCAAGTGATGCACCCGATGCAATTGCAAGTACTATTCAAACGAGGGGGGGAAGGAAAAAAGAAAAACGAGAGCCTTGAGTCTATTTCAGCCAGTCAGTCAGTCAGTCCTCGGTGTAATACTTCACGCCGCAAACAATAAGTGCATGTTCATGATAAAGCTTCACCCAAGGAAACGAAGGGTGCTTCATAAACTACAGCGGAGCAGGTGGGGGTGACGGTCCGGCACAGGAATTCCCAGTGCCCCCCGCATCACAGCACGGGAGATGCTGCCCCCTCTTCCAGGAGCGGCTGCTCCAGCCCCAGGCTCTCTGTCCCGAGGCTCCCCCGGGGCCAACAACTCACCAACAGCTCCCACCGCCCGGCCCCGCGGGCTTTAATTCCGCAAGACCCCGTGACGCTGGGCGGCCAGGGAGGAAGGGGCGAGAAATTCGCGGCTTTCACACAAAACAGACGCCGACCCTGTCGGAGCTTTCCCTCCCGTTTCTCACCCACCACTCCTTTTTTAATGTTGGGAGGGGTGTCCCGGTGGCCAGCGGCAGCTCGTGTCTCCCCGCCCCACGCCTCGGGGCGAGGGGAGCGGCCGGGCTGCGCCCTCCGCGCCGGGCAGGGAAACGCCGGGAAAAGTTTGAGCGGGGGAAGGGGCGACAACAGCTCCAACCCCGCTGGCACCTGGGAGGTTGGCCGGGGGAGAGAAGGAGGAGGAGGTGAGGAAGGGGAGTTTGTAAGGTGCCTGAAGCCCGCGCTCTGCCCGCCCCTGCGAGCGCCGCGTCGGCAGCCTGCGCTCACGCGTGGGTCGCCCACCGCGCCCCGCAGAGTGGAGGGGTGGGGGTGTGGGGCAGCCCCAGCCCCTCTGCCGCCCCATCGCCGCTCCTCGGGCGGGAGCCGCGTCCCGGAGCAGCGCGACCCTTCCCAGCCCTCTCCCCTTTCTTCCCCTCCCTTTCCCGGCAGGCAGTCCGGGCACGGCGCGACCCCGCCGCGCCGCCCGCCCTTACCTGGGCGCCGAGCAAGAACTCACCTGCCGAGAGCTGGGCCCGGGCCGCCCCGAGCAGGGCGGGCGAGCGGCCGGCCAGCAGGGCGAGCGCCGCCAGCAGCGGCACAGAGGCGGCGGCGCCGGCCCCCGTGCCCATGCCGACTTGCGGAGAAGTTTCTGAAAGAGGCCGGTGCTGCCCCGGCCCGCGGCGGCGGGCGGAGCGCACCTCGACCGCCCTTCCCGCCGCGGCGCCTCGCCAGGAGACCCCCGCGCCGAGGGGCGCCCGCTGGCCCCGGGGCCGCCCGCTGGGGCAGCCGTCTGCGGCGCGACGAGCGCGGCGGCGGTGGCAGCGATTCCCCTCGTACTCCGGAGTTACTTTGCTGCTGGGCGAGTGGGGCGGAGGGAGGAGCCGAGCGCGCACGTCCAACCCCCGCTCCCCGGCACTTGGCATGGGGAATGTGGGACTCCGGCCCCGGCGCGGGCGCAGCGGCGCCCGGCAGCGCCTCCTGCCGCCGGCGCGGGGGCAGCACCGGCTCGGNCAGCACCGGCTCGGATCGGCGCTGCCCGGATCGCCTCCGCTCCGCTCCGCTCGGATCGGCTTTCCTTGGCGCGGCACGGCACGGCACGGCTTTCCCTGGCACAGTTCGGCTCGGCTCCTCTCCGCCCTCTCCGGCACGGCGCAGCCTGGCTCAGTGCGGCTCCGCTCGGCTCGGCTCGGCTCAGCACGGCACAGGAGCAGCTACAGGCGGTTGTGCGAGCCCCCCGCTCCCGACCTCTCGGCTGAGGGGAGCCTGCCGCTTCTGGAGGAGCAGCAGGAGAGAGGCGGCAGGGAGAGGGCGCCGGCTGAGCCGGCGGGGCGGGAGGGCGGGGCAGGGAGCNTCGGGGCAGGGAGCGCGGCCGAGGGCGGCGGGTCTCGGGCGCTGGTGTCGGGGGACGGTCCCAAGCCTCGGGTGGGATCTGTTTGTTGGCTCCTGCCGCTCTTGGAAACGCCGTATAGATCGGGTGGCGAGAGTGGTATCATCAGCGTGCATCAAACAGCCTGGCCGTATCCTGGAGTCAGGGTTCGTGTTTTTGCTTTCTTTGGCAACACTTGTCTGGCTCCTAACGCCAGTAAAGGCTCATTGTTCTCAATTGGAATGGTAGTAAACAGTAGTGCCATTATCCTATCATTTCCACGCGTGATCACTGTCTGACCTCTCAGACACGTCTGTGTGCAGCTGTGCGACTCTGACACCCGTGGGTTGTGACAAAGGATACTCTCTCCTGATCCAGATCCCAGGTATGCCCTGTAATAAAGGCCTCTGTTTCTAAAAGCACTGCAGGTCCTATGCTTCCAGAGCTTAGAACTCCAAAAAGCATTTGGAACAACAGAAAAAGTCACCAGTGTTGGAATTTATGTTTAAATAAACATAATCTCCTCAAATTATTTTTACTTATTTTTATTAGATTTTCCTTTTCGCATGGTAACTTGTAATTAGAGATGTTGTATATGATTACAACTGAACCTGAAACCACTGGAAACTCACAGGTTTTATTGCAAATTCGAAATTCAATCCAGGTTCATGAAAGGTTTGCTGTGATTCAAAATCCTTTCCAGCCACTGTCTGGCAATTGATAGGTTTACCTTTAGGCCCCACAAGCNAAAAAAAAAAAAAAGTGACTCACAACGAGTTATACAAAATACCATATAGTTCACACACACCCAACACTAAAAAAACTCTCCACTTGGAAAACCCTGTCCTTGGTTTGGGTGGAGTGGCTGAAAACCCACTTGCATGCTTATCCTGAACTGTAAAATTATGTGCTTCAGTGAACACTGACTCTTTGTTTGCATTTCAAGAAGAATAGGAGCTGTGTGAGATGATCTCATGACACCCAGTATTTCAGAAAGGATGGGCCATGTACCAGATGGGAAATTTTTCTGAGCAAGGTGAAAGAAAGAAATGTGCCAGCCCAGCTTCTGATGCCTGAGGATACATGACCATTTCTGTTGCTAATGAAAAAGATGTACCAAGTCATGTTGGTGTGCGGGAGTACGTGGGTATCTGACGCCTGCCTTCATGCTGGGAGCTATACAACTAACACTGTAAAAGTGACTTCAACCAGATAACTCGTGAGCAGTTTGGGAGGGCAGAGGAGAGGAAGACTAATGTCTCCTTCCCCTTTACCTCCATAAAAAGCTTGCAGCTTTTCATCTGTGGCGGTCAGCACTGTAGGTTGCCATGTCTGGAGGGGGGGAGAGGCTGTTAGCTGATGGTGAATGTGAGCTCCAGGTTGTTGCTTATTTCATTGCTCTGGGGTGATGGATCTCACTGATGATGTACAATCATCTGGGCTTTATCCAGACAGCTTACATATGTTCCAGTAGGAGTCTCTTGAGATTTCATCCTTTCCCATTATTCCATTACTATTAAAAAGCAATGAAAAGTATTTCCATTGCTACTCTTTCCTTGACTAGAGAGTTCAGGCTTGAGAGGTAGAGGTGAGGTGTGCATGTGACTCCACTTTTCCCTCAGGTGTGTGTGCATCTGTTGAACTATTATGTGTAGTTCAGTCTATGTGTCCTTCTACCATACTTGTCATCCTGATAAATACTTACACTTCAGGTTTGAGGTATTTTTTATGCTATATGACATGAATGGATTAATTTTTACTCCAGCTTTTATATTTTTAGAGCTCTAAATATTTTACAGTTTTCACATTTTCATTAAGAGCAAACAAATCTATATTACCTGTCATGTGTCTTTTAAAAACTGTCTGAGCTAACAAACTGTATGTTAAATGCAAGTCTAATATAATAGCAGAAATATGGAGAAACCCTACAGTAAAATCTTTCCCTCCAACCTGAGGGTTATTTGGAACCTAAGGAAGGTACAGACTTTATCTTAATAATTGCAACATCTAAATAAAGTGCCAAATAAATCTCTGTCAGTTTCAAGAAACTGGTTCTGAAACTCTACTAGGTGCCTCTACTTTCTTTGCATTCCCAGTTAAACCTTTCCCATTATACTTTTGGGTGTTGCTAAGCCTGTTGTAACATATTTTTTAACACAGGCTATCATTTAATTATATCTGTAATGATTGACAGATGTCTAGCACAATATATCATTTTACAGCAAAATATCTTAAATTAGCAATATTTCAGTGCTGTATGATAAAATCTACATTTTCCCATGGTATTTGAACAGTATGTAAAGTCTAGATATGTTATAGTAAATTACCTATTCCTAACCAGGAAAAATATTTCACTCTTCCTTCTTTTCTTTTTCTGGAACCTTTAACCATTGTCCTAGAGCACAAGGGGATTTGGAGAGATTTAAATGAAATTTTTCAAAAAAGGATAGTCAAGTGTTCTCATTATCCTGCTGCTCCCACCCAGCTTTCCACCCCTCTGCACATTTGCTTCCTTTGAGAAAATCTGCTCATTTATTTTATGAGCCTTAGCAAGATCCCAGGCCTTGAAGTTCTGGCTCTTCGAGGTTGGAGATCGTAAAGAAGTTGAGAATTGTATTGACTGAGGTTTTCTTGGTGTTATCCAACAATGCCCATGGCAGGAGTTTCATTGTATTTTGACTTCTGCAAAGAATATCTCTATGAAATATACTTACAATTTCAATTAATTGTGTTATCTTGAAGCCTAGTACTCACAGAGCTTTTTGAGAATGTGCTAATTTCGCAGAGAATCAGCAGCCAACACTCTTGTCTTAAGAAACCATGAATACGTGGACTGAAGAGGAAGAGACAATGCTGAGAGTCTTACTGACACCTTTCAACAGCCTCCCCTCATACAGCTGCTTTTTGGAATCAAATGTGGGGCAGTCAGAGGGTCTAAAAAGTATGGGGATTCACTGATGTGAATCGTGGGCACAGGTTGACCTGAATAATATCTTCCAATTAGGAGCATGCCACATTCACCCAGCCACTTGTGGGACATGGTGAGACCAGGACATGCAGCAGGTGAGCTGCCCAGTGGCAGGGGTACCTCTGCAGCTCTTGCTCACATTCTTCAGCCCCCTGTCATCAAAGATAGTGACAAGCTTGTGTGACTACAGAGTTTACTGTGTGGCATTTTGTTTGGTCAAAGAGTGGGCTCAGTGATTTTGGAAGTCTTTTCCAACCTTAATGATTCTATTATTCTATTCTGTCATTCTATAATTTCCCATCCTAAGCCTCCCATTCTCAATTGACTACTGTTCTCAGCAATGTTCACCTTTCAGGGTAGAACTTTCGCCACCTCTCCAGAGATAGGATATTGCTTGGGTCTGCTTGTCATTTCTGCAGTTTTGATAAAATAGCCTGTGATTTTTTAAAAAAGAGCACATTCACTGTTATTGACCGAATACTGTCTTATTTTTCCTTTGAGCAGACAAAATAGTTGACAACTGAAATATAGCATGGGAATAGCCTTCAAGAAGGAGCGAGACATGGCCTTGTTCTGAAATAAATTGTTTTACTGAATTCTATCCCTTCAAAATTACATCGTACTGTGTATTCCTCATGCCAGAAAGAAACTGGTCCCTGAATTTGTCTAAATATCAAAGAAAAGTTTCTGTTAAAGTCTCTGTTTTCATAGGGTCTTGTTCTGTAAGACACTATTTGGCTAAAGCAAGGGATACCCAGAGGTGGTGTTTGGAAGACATCTAATAGCTGAAACTCAGAATATGTGAGTGATTCATTGACCAGTGATTATGAAGGCATTAAATTCCTCAGAACTGCTTGGTTTTAAACAAGTTCTTGCTACACGTTTTCTGTATGTATATGTTTAAGCAAATGCACCTTTGCACATTGCCTGTAAGCCTTTTACCAGTCGACTTCTACCACCATGCCATCCATCACAGCTTCATGTTCATATTCCTCATTAGAAACATGGGAGGAAATGTTGCTTTTTGCCACCGGAGAAGACACCAGAAAGACTTTAGAAGTTTCTGAGGACTTGCAAAAGTGCATTGCACTGCTGTACTGGTTGCCCAATTTTTTTAGATTATTGTACCTGTACCTGCTGCATGCAGTGGTTTGAAAGCATGTAGAGCTTTAAAGTCCACAACACTAAAGCTGAGCTTGAACTCAGTTGAAGTTGTTCGCTCAGGTCTTGGAACAGCTCCAAAAAGACACTGGATGTGCCCAGCAAAGATTCATGAGAAACTGTGAAGAGAAATGGACAGATGACATTAGAGCATTTGCTGCCACTGAAGCGCAACAGACAAAGAGATCCAACAGTAGGGAATGGTTGAGTTGGATGAGGTCTTGCTGGTGTTAATCTGATGCAGAAAATAAGAAACTGATAGAAAAATGAATATAAAAGGAAAATATATAGATGGGTTTTCTAGAGCTATCATTTTAGTAGCAGTTTTTGGGGCTAAATAGTTGCCTGTGATCAGGAGGATAAATCACACAGTATTGCTGCTGTTTCTTTATTAGGTAAACCTCCATATACTTGTAGCTTAATTGAGTAAACATGCACATTTAAAATCCAGTGAATAAAATGTTTGTAAAAAGTTAACTGATGAAAGAAACAAACTTAAAATCAGCATGATGCAAAATAAAGTTGTGCTTTTCATCCACCTTTAACCCAGGCTTAGCATGTTGTGATTAACACAAGAAACATAACACAAGAATATTTTGTGCATCAAAAAGAAATGCAGAACTGGGTAATTTTGTCTTGAGAACCTCTAAGGAGCATGCAGTTTGTGAATTGTCAGGTGATAGGCCTTGAAAATTTAAAAATCATTTGTGGGTGCTGGTGGATGAGAGGCTGTATATAACCCAGAAACATACTCACAGCTTAGAAAGCCAGCTGTGTCCTGGGCTGCATCCAAAGCAGTGTGGCCAGCAGGGCAAGGGAAGGGATTCTGCACCTCTGCTCCTCCCTGCTGAGACCCCACCTGCAGTGCTGCATCCAGCTCTGGGGTCCCCACCACAGGAAGGACATGGACATGTTAGAGTGCAGAGAAGGGACAGCAAGATGTTTAGAGAGTTGGAGAACCTCTCCTACGAGGACAGGCTAAGAAAATTGGGCTTGTTCAGCCTGGAAAAGAGAAGCCTTTGAAGTGACCTAATTGTGGCCTTCCTTTTCTAGCGGACAGTATACATGAAAGATGAAGAGAGACTACTTACAAGAATATGTAGTGACAGGACAGGGGAAATAGCTTCAAATTGGAAGAAAGTAGGTTTAAATTAGATACTAGGAAGAAATTCTTTACTGTGATAGTGGTGAGGCACTGGAACAGGTTGCCCAGAGAAGCTGTGGATGACTCATACCTGGAAGTGTTCAAGGCCAGGTTGGATGAGGCCCTGATGAGCCTAGTCAGGTGGATGGCATCCCTGCCCATGGGAGGGGGGTTAGAACTGGATGATCTTCAAGGTCCTTCGGGTCCTTCCTATGATACTATGATATCTCTTTTTCCAGGCTTTTTTTTCCCCCAAAGTTTAAGAGATTTGGGTGTTGCAGAGGAGACATCTCATAGAAAGAGACATCTGAAATGCGTTTGTAAATGTCAAACCATGGGCCCCTTTGCTGACAAAAAAATTGAACAACTTCATTTGAATGGTGTGATTTATCTAGGGAGAGTAATGGCATACAAGTCATCCATAGCCTCAAGACCTCTCACAGTGCTGCTATGTCCAGCTGTGCTACGTTCAGTGATCAGTTTATTAAAGGGGCTTGGAGGCAAATTAATTATTTAAAAGTACAATAAATTGAGAATTAATTCCTCCTTCCCTTAATGGATATATCACTCTTGAGGTTACCATTAGATCCTCAACAGCCCATTGTTGAACTCCTATCTGAAAGAAGACCTATATCAGAAAATCTTGAAGTGAAATAAGCAAAGCTTCACAAATGACTTTTAAGTAATGCAGAACTCTGTAGTGTTGAGCGGGTCTGATGGTAGTGACTTTATTTGGCTTAGCCAAGCATAAATGTCCATACAAATTACAGTAAAACCTGTTACCAAAATTAAAGAAAGCTAGGCTTGGCTTAGAGGAGAGGAATTAGTCTCCCTGTAATAACTGTTAGTTTTACAGTGGTGTGGTCCAAATTTTTGCGAGATCCAAATTTTTGTTTCCACCTCTTCTTGTTAATTGGAAATTGATATATATGAAGGTGTTGAGAAGTCTGCCTGAATATAAAATGGTTTAAAGAAAGCAACCCTGAGCATAAACAGCCATGAATAAGTGACAATATAAAAAACATTAGCCAGTGCTCTGGCACATTTATCCATTATAAAGGTATTATTCAAGTTCTTTCTGTTAACCAAGAGATGGCTATGATTTGAATAAAAAAGAGGCTGAAGAAGCACAGCATACAATTCAACCTTACCCTCACAAATTTTAATGATAGCCCGGAATAAAAATTGGAATCTGCAATCAATCAGTCCATACTCAAGGGAACAGGAATATGATTAAAGATATTTTAAGTCCAGGACTATACTCATATTTATTTTTGCAATCTCACTGGCTTCCAACTGAAAGCCAAACTTGGTCCCATCTATATGCACTTCATATCTGTGGCTATACTGCTGATCAGTGACAGCCCACCAGAAAAGAAAAGTTCACACCTGGCAGAGGTTTTCTGATATTTCCCAGAGAAAAAAGGAGATCTGGACAGGGAAATATGCTAAACAAAATATAGCCCTCTCTTCTTCAGCCTGTGATGTAAATTTGTCAGCTGGGGTAAGGATGCATGACTTCTCAAAGAAGGAGGAATAGATGTTGAATTATTTCTTCATCTCATATAAACCAGAGGAATTACTAATGCTCTGAAAATACTTTTGCAGAAACAACTGCTAAGAAATCATGGTTGCCATCTTGTCTACAGTTTTAGGAAGATTTCATCCCCGAGGGAAATTAATCAAGACATATTAATACATACTCAGCAGACTCACAAATCATAACTGACTTCTGGTATAGTGATTGCTCATGTCACTCCACAAAAGCTTTCTCTATTAGAATAGTCTTTCATAAGTCTACTACTAAACTTCTCTTCAAAAGTGGAAAGTCTAATCAGATAAATCTTACAGACTCATAAAGACTTTGTCTCTGGGGTCTGACAGCTATATTCTGGTTGTTCATAGAATATTACTACCTCAGTTTTGAGTACTTTAACTCCAAGATTTCAGTGTGACTTTCAGATAGCTACCATAAAGCCCTAAGTTTCTGCTTTTATGTTCCTTCATTTTAGACCTGAAGTTTTCCGTTCCGTTTTTAAAATAAA
Source organism: Dicaeum eximium (assembly GCA_013396995.1). Classification (NCBI taxonomy): domain Eukaryota; kingdom Metazoa; phylum Chordata; class Aves; order Passeriformes; family Dicaeidae; genus Dicaeum; species Dicaeum eximium. The sequence goes on along the minus strand of VWZP01002982.1, from coordinate 1,135,006 downwards.
CTACTACAATGGAAAAGGCTACCTACTCCAGGAATAGATGTGTATTTATCTTATCCAAAGTAGGCTACCCTCTGCCCAAAGAGTTTATCAGCAGTTGAATTACCATACTCTCTCTTTGTTGGATGGAAAGTGACTCACTCTGAATTACTGTATTTCAGGATGTTGAAGCTGTGTGTAAAGTTGTTCTATTCTTCTCTCTCCTTTTTTATTTTTTTTTTCCTAGTTCTAAATTTAAAACTTACATTTCTTACATCCAGTTTTAGTTGTGTAATACCTGGAAGATTTCTTCCTTCTCTAGAGTAACTCTATAGGAACAAATCAGAAAAGAGAAAAGCATTCTGGAAAACAATGCTACCTCAAACAGGATACTGTAATACATTTAATGATAATTTTTTTTGAGTCTGGAGAGTGTTGAAAATTAAAAAACTTTTTAGTCAAAAATTACCTTAAACAAGGTGTTTACCAGGAGGTTTTTTATAGAATTTGTTGTATCTTGAAAAAAAGGTTCATTCAGGTGTTTATGTGAGAGAATTATTTTACCTGGCCCAATTGTTTATTTTAGTTTTAAAAATGTATCTCCACTGGATTCTGAAACTCTCTTCTTTCAATAAAGATCAAAGGAAAATTACTTTACATTTTATGTAGAATAACCTGGAAGATGTTGTAATGAACTTGGATACTTTTTTTCTGTCTGTCCTGGCATGATTCTTTATTATTATAGCTTTCACTTACTCAGCTGGGTTGTATTACTGTCTATTGTATCTCAACAATGACAGATAGAGGACAGTAGAACAAGAATACCTATGGCAAATGCAATGTCAATCTGCATAATCAGTGACAAATACACTGTACATTACCATCATTTTATGTGCTGTAAATAAGCCCACATCTTTTGTTTTGCCTAACTCCTTCCAGATGCCACTTTCCTCAAACAGACCACAGTCCTCAGGTTTTCAGCATTATTTGCAGATGGAAATGTGCTTATGGATCTTCCCTTGGCCTACAAGAAAGTAATTTCTCCAGGTTCAGCAACCGGATCCAGGCATTTTACTGTTGCACTCTGCATTATCCCATCCTATTCTTGAACTGCCATCTCTTCTAGGCAGGAACGTTCAGGATACAAACAGAAATCTTACATCTTTCTAGTACTGATGGCAGTAGTAACACTGATACAGTTTACAAGATGGTGTTTCTATATGAAGGATTGGCTGGTTTCCACCTTCAGCTTGGGTTTGGGTGGCAGCTTATCTTCCTAACTCAAAATTGGTCCAGGAGACCTGAGGCAATGTGTAAGGTCTCAGCCTGGTTGTCTCCACATTCTAGTCTATTCTTAGCTGCCCATACTCCAGAGAAGAGCAGGGCTGTGTTTTAGTCTCAGACACCTCAAAGGAGGTATTATGAATGAATCTGAGCCCCAAAAAATGTTTCATAGTAACTTCTAGTGGACCTGATCTTCAGGTTTTCTCAGTCAGGAATATTTCAGTCTCCAGGAAATGCCATAATACCTCTTGGATCCTGTTCACAATAATTTGGCATGTTTGTCCCATTTGGTGTCCCAGCAACTGGAGGTAGCTTGTTGTTTACTCCTTTTCCAGTGCCCACCTGAATGCCAGCACTTAAGGACTGCTCACCATGTGGCACCACTATAATGATAGCACTAGTTATAACACCACTAAGACAAAAATATAATTAAATCATTTTTCCAGAGGAGATAATAGACAATGATAAGAAAACTGTAAATATAAATTATATATCACTAGCTTATTCATTAGGAAGAAGAATACAATTATCAGAAACACTTCAGTTCCTAAGAAGGAAGGGTTAAGATTCCCAGGAACTCCATCTACCTACAGGTTTTATTTGGACTAAATATAAATTCAGAGAGAACCTGTCCTTGCACAGCTGAAATGCCCTTTCTGCTGTTTCCTTTCCCACTGGAGTAATTAGCTATGGTAGCAGTTCAAAAGTGGTTCCTGGCATTTATGATTAGAATTGTTAATTCCAGAGTGCTAAATATTTCATTTATTAAAGAGTATAGTCTGCTTAAAATCTCACTTCTGCCTACATTTTTTTGCATTTGAGGTTACAAGTAGCATCTACACATATAAAGATTAGAGAATATATATTCCCTCTATTTTTCAATGCACTCAGATGATGCATTTCGGAGAGCTTCAGGTCTGGTTATTTGGTTGTTATATAATCAATGAAAGCTCTGTCCAGCAACAGAGGTTCTCCACGTGGTACTGTGAACAGTCCCACTGAAATCAGAGCCTCATTTGTCATGCCTGATGATAATAGTTTGCTAGATTGGGCCAGATCTCATAACTTTCTGCCCTGCCTCCCTGTTTTCCCTTGGACGCTTCCTGAGGGCACTTTCAAATGATGTGGAAGAGAAAAACACGTATTAAATCTCTCAAAATGGTAAAAATATTGATATTTCAAAATTTAGCTTTTAAGGCCACTAGAATGGATCATTTGTGTGCTTTATGTGTAACAGCATCAGTAGTAGTGTCATCCAATGATGCCCCCTTTTAAGTGACCACACTTGTGTTCAGCTAAATTAAAGGCCTGAAGAAGATTTCAGTCTTTATTTTTTGTAGAGTCTAAGTCTTTAACCAACATTTTGCCTCATAATAGGTTTCAATGATTAATCGACTTAATTTTGAAAATGTTTCAACCTTTAAGTTCCAAAAATTGCTCTCGCTAATCTCTCTAAATCAGTCTTTGCTTTTGCCTACACTAATTACTGTTTTATCTATATACTACAGATCTCAGAGAGGGTTGTCAGTAATAAAATTATTAAGAATATATTGTTAGCAAGCACTTAAGTTAAAATTATTTTTACTGTAATTTTTTAATCGTCAACTGTCAAGGATTGAAGTCATGCCTGATTTACAATGAAATCTGCATTTCTAACACCTGGAGGAGATAGGTTATTCTGTTGGCTTATACTTACAATGAGTACTCCAACAAGTCTTTGGGATCACAAAGTGGAAGCCTACCTATCCAGGCATAAATTATAAGCAGTCTCATTAATTTATTTCAGGTTAGCGCATGTAGGGTTTTTTATAACCACTGTTGCTATACGGCAGGTAGAGTGCCTAGCAGCATGCAGGGATTACAGAGAGGTTTGTGATCTACTCATCCTGCTGTGTTCAAAGTTTCAAGGATTGTCTTGAAGCAAATGTTTGATGGATAGCATACAGTGCTCCTCCACCAAGCACTGTGAGTCATCGCATTGTGTATTGTACAAGTTTATTCAACTTCCACAGACCAGCATATCCCACACAGAGACCTAAGTGTTTCTTTTTCCTCTCTCTAAGGACAAACTTTCTGGTTCTACTTTATATTCTTTACCCACAGCTTGTGAAGTAGAATAGAGTTCCAAATGTGGAGATGGTGACTTGACTTTGCTTTTTTTTTCTTCACACAGAGAAATAAGCCTTGATTAATGATGAGTTTCTGTTCACAGTGTTCTTTCTTTAAAAGGCAAAACCTGTTCTCTCTGTGTGTGTAAGACGACAGATTGACAGCTTTGGGAGACTGAAAGCCCTCTGTTTATCCCCAGTACAGATACGGCACAACTAACAAAAATGCAACTTTCCATGAGATATCTTACCAGTGGATTTCTACATGGCCAGGGAAACACATAGGATGCTAGAGGTTGTTTTAGTTATTCAGGTTACGCAAACCTTTGTCTTTGCCAAAGCTACCCACCACAGCAATGACAGATTCTGTGATCTGGATGTCTGAGAACATGAGCTTTCTGGTCTGAATTTGAACTGTATTTCATGGACAAATGCCTCAATGTCTTTTGCCCAAACACCTAAGCCTTTCAGCTACTCTGAGTGTCCCTTGTTTGAAAGGAAAAGAAAGAGGTTATTTTCTGCATTTATTTGTGCGGGGAAAGCAATCTTGGCTGATGACACTGATCACATTCATTTCCTTTGCTTTGGTGCTTTGGTGCCTCTTTGAAATGGATGGGGATGCACCATGAGTTTTTTATGACTCTTCTTGAGTAGCTATAAAATTCAGTGAGTTCAGGAGTTGTGGGCGGAGCACCCTTAATTTGTGGGTGTGTTATTTGCACACTGATCATTGCAAAAGGTTTTCAAAGGTGTAGATTAGGAGGTTTATAGATCATAAAATGCTTTAGTACCACTTTGGGAAGTGGTACGTCAGAAATGTAAATTATTTGTCTCTTAGCACATTCCTGTTTCAAGGAAGCCAAAATTAAATCATCATTCTGGAGTGGGGGCAGTAAAAGGAGAACATTGTCTGGGCATGCAGCTGCCCCGGGCAGCAGGCATTGGTGAGGGAAAGGATGATATCAAGGCTGGACTAATCTTGGGATCAAAGATGAAGAGAAGTAGGAAAAACATGCATAGGAAAGGTTACCAGAGAAACTCCTTAAGACCCTTCTTTGTGCCCTATGCCTGGTGCTTAGTACTCAGAAAGTGAGTATAAAATTATGTGACTGTTGTGAATTTTGGTCAGGGATCTGGTTGGGCAGCCCAATTGAAATATGCCTTGACTTTTTTCACCCTGAAGACACAGTTCTGTAGCAGTTTGGTGTAAGGAATTCAGCAGTTGCAGAAATTACTGACATTTGGTCTTGGACATGAGGTGACATACTTCCTTGCAATACTACAGTGGTAATATATGATTAATATTGCAATTAATAACTCATGTTTCTCCCCTGTGCACCCAGATACTGAGCTGTCTGAAACCTGATTCAAGAGACCTTCCTGCAGCTGCAGTGTTCTTGGTACAACTCCCCTGTGCTTTTATAACACTGTAACTAATATTTCAATGCTACGCTATTCCCAAAGTCCCAAAATCTTATTTAATAATATTTTTTTTTTCTTTCTGCTTTCCCACTTTCTACAAATAACATTTGCTGCAAGGATGTGAATGTCCATGAAGGTCACCATGTCAATGAAGGTCTACCTAATGCTGAGTTCTCTTATTTCTGTATTTCCTCACTGAATTTTAGAGCCTGACAGAAATTCTCTCTGTCCTATTCTCTAAATTCTCTCTGGGACAAAGAGGGAACTCGTACCATGAAAGACTGAAAGAGACTAGGCTGTTGAAGGCCCTTTATAAAATCTTTTCATCCAGCTCCAGAACCTGTACCAGCCCAATCATTTCACATCTGTGCCTGATGGAGAATTTTGACACTGATTTCATGTCCTGTAGAATTTTGAGAACATTCATGAACTTTGTGGTAGCACATTTATTTACTCACAGAAAGTTCAAATTCAGGATAGTTCAGGGGTTTTTGTTGGTAAATTTTCTGAGGGTTTAAGTCATCAGAGAAAGGCTTTTTTAATGTCTCCCTGAAAGATATGCAAGATATAAGCCACGAATTTTCTCACCTACCAAGAGGGTATTTTCCCCCTCCTTGAATGGCCAGCACAAATATCTTCATGCCTTATCCATGAACTTCATGTCCTATCAGGAAAATCTCTTTTCCCACAACTGAGAAAAGCATGTGCTCTGTTTGCAATTTCATGTGCTACCATGTGATAACAAGACTGTTATTTGGAAAAACGCTGTTGATTTTCATTCTTATAATTACAGTGCTTACTTAGTTGTCTGTTTAAATGTTCTTTGTTGCCCAAGGCGATTTTTAAATAAGGCCAAACTCACTAACAAGTATTCTAATGTTTTATTTGAAGTGCTTTTTACATAGGAAGTTTTTTGCTATTTGTAAACTTTTCTATCAGTTCAGTTAAAATTTCAAGCATAAATTTAGTTCAACTAGCATCATCTGAAGTGTATGTGCTTCATTTTTACATTCATTTTGTCAGCTATACATCCCCCATACCATATGGTATGATACTCTCAGAGAGAAGCTAAATGTTTTCTGCACAGTAATTGTTTTCATTTCTATTAAAAGAGAAAGGCACAAATAATAAGCACAGTGAAGGCATGCAATCTTTGGCATGTCACTAAATCCTTGATGTCTATTAAAACCCCACCTAAACTTGCAATTCCCTTGACAGAGCACGTAGGAAGGCCTTTCTCCATCTGCTGTTTTTGCTGATGAGATGCCAAATGTCTTTACAGATACTCTCATAGAAAAGGAAGGAAATGCAATTACAGGAATCATGCTCTTGAAAGAACCATTTGAGGAGATAAAAAAAAGGTGAAGTGATTTTATATATATGAAATCACCTCAGAGACTGGTTACAAATTTTGTTCATTCACAATATGACAGAGTGATAACTGATTTTTATGTATTGGTCTTTATAAAGAATGCCATTTGTATTGTCCATCATTCTCTGCTAATTCAGTTTTCCTCTTTAAATTTCTGCCTTTAAGTCCACAGTTGAGCACAGAATAAGAAAGTAGCTTTTATCAGGTTTAAACAAATCTAGTAAAAGTAACTAAATCTGAATATTTTAATGAGAGGACCAGTGCTGAAAATGTTAAATCTTAAAATCACACTGAATATTTGCCTCAGCCTGATCTCTAACAGTTTTATGCTGTGGCATTGTATTTTAGATGTAGGCAAGCAGATGTGCTTTCAAAACAGCAGCAAATTGTTGCAGGAGGCACTACTTGCTTTGCTTGTTTGTAATGCACTGATATGAAATTGGAGCATTTTCTTAGAGACTGAAATGATAATTATACCCTTTTTTGGTAACATGTCTAAACTGAAATGTCCAGAACCAATCAGCTGACATATTTTGACATTTTAATTAGCTTCTTTTTTTCTTTTAAGAGAAGGAAACATGATAAACAGGATTCAAGCAATTTTAGACAGGAATTTCTTTCATATTCACATCCACTTGCTTGAATTGAACTATAATCCTAAAAACATCAAGTTGCTGAAAAACTGTCTATGAAAATAAAATTGTCTTTGTGAACCATAGGTGATACATTCTCTGTGTTCTCAAATATAGGTGTAAATTGAAAAAGAGTAAAACTAGCAAGAGCAAACAGGAAAAGAATTAAAGCACTATGTCTTTGTTGTTTCATTTCCTTTACTATAGAGCGCAATCAATACTTTACAACAGGGTTAATGTGGTATCTTCAAACATGCTATTATTCTTTCAAAATAGCACAATAACTTTATTAGTTATGCTGTCTGCAGTCTTCCCAATGTGACAGGATTGTGTGGGTGTTCAGATTGTAAGTAATTTTCTTGGTGCCCTCTATTGGAGTATTTTTCGTGAGTGCTAACAATAGCAGCTAGCACCACACAGCTGCTATAAATTGGAGTGGTGGAAGTTCTAATTCTAATTAATATAATTAACACAAACAAAAAAGTGTCCCACACTGAGACACTTACTCTTTCTCCTTAGTAGTTATAATATTCAGATTCCACATCTGCCAGTTCTTTACTGTTCAAGTGAGGTTGTAGTTGTTGATTTATTTTTATTTTTTTTCTGCTTTGGTGACATTCAGGTACACTGAAAGGTTATTTAAAAACATAGCCTAGAGATTGATCTTAAAACTAGGTGTTTGTGTTCCTTCTTGTACCTTATTTTTGGAAAGCAGCTGTTTTGTAAATAAATGTGAGTAAGCATTGGCCCTGTTAGGTGTAGTAGAACCTACTGCTTTTCATGTCAGATGAATTCTGAGAGGCAAGAACAGAGACTTTTTTCCTTTGCAAGAGAATTAAGATGAGCAAATTTAGAAATAGTCCTTGTGACCAGCTACAACACCTCAACTGAGTACCTCAGTCAGATGGTCAATGGCCAGCCTTTGGGAAAGAAAAAATATCAAAATTATGGTTTGATGAAATTTGAATATCCTAGACACTCACTTCAGATTTGGCTTAGTCCCTACTGTGGTCTGAAGGACTATCATCCTACACAGTTTTGTCAATATCCTAATCCCGGGCAAAAGCTTTTTTATTTTTTGAAGCTTGGTAAAGTCTTGGTATTCAAACCACCTTCTCATCACTGTTTCTGCTCATAATCCAGGGTGCCAGTATCCTGGCAGAGGAGTTCTTCATTTGCTTATGAACATACATACATATCACCTTAGTAAAAGGGTGGAAATGTGATGAGCTTGCTGACAATGAGAAACACCTTTGCTACACACATGCAGCTACTGGCAGCTGAGTGCTACTCAGCACTACTATGCTATGCAAAGGAATGCTCAGTAGCTTCAGTGCCACTGAATATTAGTGTTACCTATGGTTGGTCCCAATGGACAGAATATGGCAGGAATCATAATCTGAGAGGGGATTAGTTAACACAGAAAGGATAAGTGTGTTGGCTGGTGCTTATGAAAAGGGAAGAACTGAGGAAAATGTTATCTTTTGCAATTAAGTTTGTGTTGGGCAATCTGTGCTGATTCACCTGCCAAAGTCACAAGTGGTCATATCTACACAAAGTGACAATTTTTCTATCCCTTTTCTTGTCAAGATTGACTCAATCATCATATGACAGACCACCCATGTGTAAAATTATATATGTCTGGTGGGAGCTGATATAGGACCTGCAGATGGGCTTACTGGCTTTGAAAGGCAAGTAATTTTCTATTAATACTTCCTGTAGAGGATAAGGCCCTGATACTTTTCAGATGAGCTGTAATTAGGCCAGTAGCTGAGGTCTCAGATATTGCAGCTGATAACTGTGTAAGTTATAGTCTTTTTCTAAATTGCCCTTTCATCTTTCAGTCTGGTTTTATGTCTGGCTACAACACTGAATGAATCACTCCTGTTAATTAATAGTCAACATATTAGCTGCTTGAGTTGTTTGTAATTTCTTCTCTCTGCATTAGATTCACTTCAGATATCCATTATTAACTGCACCCACTTATAGTTAGGTATTCCACAAATATGTATAAAAACCAAACCCACAAAGCACAGAAATTAAAGATAAAATTAATGACCTCATTACTCCAGTTTGAATCTCTGTACCAGCAGGTAATTCTTAACACTGGAATTTTGTTTCTGTAACTTACCTCTTCCTCAGAAGTTTCTCATTCTCTGTTTTTGACTCAAACAACATATATTTCCTCTAGTACTTTTAAATGAAACAAGTGTAACATTTGTAGTAGCCCTTTTTACGTAAAAGACACTAACTTTGGCACTTACATAATTACTTGATTTGATATGTCACAAATGTGCATTGCTCAATTATAATATTCTGAAATATTCATTTAAGGTCCATCTGTACTTCTTTCCAGGTGTTTCTTACATGATCATTTTCCCTTAAGAAATGAACAAGAATTAGATGATCTGAACTAAAATAAGTAGTTCTTGGCATGGATCTCATGAAAAATTAGATATTCCCCTGGAACTACAGAGAAATGAGAGAGTTAGATATACAGAAAGAAAGAATTAAACATACAGAAGAATTAAAAGTGCACAAGCATCAGTGAATTAATATGTTCTCATATCCACATTTTCTTATTAGGAATTGTAAGGAACTTGGGAGTAAGAGACTGAGATATTTTCAAGAGTCTCCCAGTGGATATAAATAGATGGGAAACCACAAAAAATCAGAATCAAAAGGAAAAAAAAAAGGTTACCAGGTTTTCCAGAGTGTTGGAAGAAAATGCAATGGCAGCTGAGAGCAGAAGTTGGAAAGGGTGCAGGAAGATGAGCAGGAAGGGTGCAGAGCAACAGCCTCTTGCGTTTTTCTACACCAGAGCTGGATGTCCAGTAAGGACTGTGGGCCTCAGAGCAAAGAGAGCAATGAGATACCTCCCTGGGGGCAGAGTCTGGAGAAGTTCACCTGGTATAAACAGAAAGGCAAACGACAGAAAAGACATCTTCTGACAGAGTACTTTAGGAGTGGAGCAGGACATGTGGAAAGTGTGAATGCCCTATAGCTGAGGTCAATACTGTAGAGATGGAGGAGTACGGGATGGAGAATTTCCCTTCCAAAGCACTATGTAAAGTTTGTTAAAATGGTATTTTGTTTATGGCTGATCAAGGGAATCACAAGCCAAGTTTGACTGATTAGCCCTGTTGGATAGCTGGCTCTGTATGTCAAGTGTTTGCACTGCCTTAACCCACAGAAACATCCCAGCTCTACAGGCTTTCCTGATAAAGCTATCCTAACTGGGAATGTCCTTGGTCCTGATGGGATAAAAGCATTAGGTGAGAAGGGTTAAAATGCATCTAATTACTCTGAATTTACACTTACACTTAGTCTGGTAGGAGTTGTACAGTTAAAAAAATCCAACAGAGAAAGAGAAAATATTTTTACGTTTTTTTGGGTTATATTTTCCTAAAGTGACCGCTAGCATGGACCTCTGTCAGGACACAGCTAATTGGAGCAGGAAGATATCACCACTTCTCACTATCTGCTACCAAACAGGAACAGAAGATGATGGATTGTTCTCCACTTCACTGCAGCACATGCAGGTAAGTCTTATCTGGCAGTTACCTGAAACAGACCTTGTTTGCAGGGAAGCAGGTGAGGCACAAACCTGTGATCCATGCCACTAGGCTTGTAGAACACCAGGGGTATCTTAAAATACTTCATCCATTTGAAAGAGAGTGTATCCCTGTGTCCTACACAGAAGTTGCTGTGGAATACTTTCTAGCTTGTTCCTCTTTCAGCCTTGCCAGCAATAAATAACTTCAGACACTAGCAGCAAAGATAGAAAAATAAAATTATACCTAGTATGCCATATGTTGATTTGCATTTAGGATGCAAACCCTGCTTTCAATAACATCTGTGTGAAACAGCTCTGCTATCCAGCTGCCATCACAGTTTTCTCTTTGGAAAAGGGAAAATGTTTCTACATCTGAGTTCATTTGAGGTACACACTCCAGGGGAGCCAGTCTAGCATTATGTTTCCTGAAAACTTATGCCAATCATCAGTAAAATTTCAGATATATGAGTAGAGCCTGTTACATAGAATGTCGCTACTCTAAATATTTGGTCTGTTAAAAAAAAAAAAAACAACCTAATTTTTGGCCCCTTAGATATAGAAGCAACAGACATGCTCCCTGACATAGACATATACCTTTCAATGAATATTCACAGTTGCATAAACCTATCCAGTCAATTCAATGGTTTCATAGATGGAAGAAAATTCTTAACTAAGTAAGTTAGCTGATAAAGACTGTGAAAAGACATGAATTCTCCAAAACTGAGGAGCTTAGGCTGAGAATTACTGTATTCCAGGAAGTAGTGTTAGAATTACTGTAGAAGTTAAGTGAGAAGTGGAGCAGGTCACAGCATTTCAGGAGTTTTTTTGTGTTGACATGTGTTGTTTCACAAGCATGTTGTTTTAACACAGCGCTTTGAGCGAGGTTCACTCATCATCATTAGCACAAGCACGCATCACGAAGAGCTCCAAAGTCAGTTCTCTTTTCTGATGACTCACAGCAAAGCATTTCACGCATTTGAATTTCACACATTCACAAATTCAGAAGCCTCTAAATAATCTGGACACTAAACATGTAGGAGATGTCCCTTGTTTCATGTTAGAGGTGTAGCAAATGGACATAAACCTACTTTCAGCATCAAAATGTACTTGCTAAGTCCAAACATCATACCAGTCACATGGGAATGTTCAGAAAGTGCTTCTGCCCTGTAGGACTGGAATAATATTTTTAAGATACAGTCATTACATTAAACTCATTTCATAAAACATGAGTATTAGGAAAGTTAAGGGTATGTATGCATTGCCTCTTTAAAAACACATGAACAATTGCAGTAATAGAGATAGTGCCTCGCTGTCGTCTTTCAGAAACAAACATATCCTGGTTTTCTGCCTGCTGCCTATGATCCTTATTGCAACCATTTAGACCATGCATGTTTTTCTCTTTCTCTGCATGTTGGCTTTTAGGATCATTCAAAATGAAACAAGCAAACAAACAAAAACCAGACTCAGACACAAAGAGTTTTTTAAGCTAAACTCACCTCATGCCACAGTTAGTCTTCAGATAGCCATTTATTTTAAATGGAGCTATGCAAGGGATAATATTTATTTAGTAAGTGCAGGTCAAACAAAACTGTATTAGTGTGGTTTATGGGCTGCATTAGTAGCACTACAGCATCACAGAGACTTGTCATGAGTTAGAGCCATGTAGTATTTCAGGCTGCATCTTCAGTGCATGAGAAACCAACACCTCCTTTAAAGAAGAGATGGTCTAAGATGAAGGACACCAAACATATACAAACATGTTCTGGAGATAAAAGGAAATTGTGTGTCAGTGACCGAACACCAGATACCCAGATGATTTTGAGGATACCTTCATATAAAATGTATCACACCTTGCATATAAAAGAAATATCGAAACTGCTTATGTACTTTGGGTCCTGGTTTTCACAATCTCTGGTGAGAAAAAATATCTCAGAATCCCTCTCTGTGCCCACAAGTTCTTGATTATATTTAAGTCCTTTTGAAGACAAGTATATATAAAACATTTCTTCCTTTGCTAGTATGAAGGGGAGATCTTTGCTTACGCTGATATTCCTTACTTTGCACTTCCAGACACTGTAGGTCTCGATTTGCACGGAATTTGTAGTTACTTTTTAAATACATTTTTCCATTTAGAAAAACCTTCAAATTGCCAAGGGGCTGCAAATTGTAGAGAAAAGCGGGTTGGCCTATCAGTGTATTGCTGCTCCTGCTGGTATTTGTGATGATATGCCAATGGCAGGTTGGGTACGGTCTGCAGTGCCCCTGCCCCCTCTTTCTGGCGCTGCTGGAGCTGTAAGGGAACTCCCCAGAAAGGCTGTGTGCTGCACAGGAACGTGCTGTCCCTGCCCCTTGCAGACTCAGCACAGCCCCGAGTGTACACGCGCAGATGGTCCCAGGCTCAGCTGGTGTAAACCAGTGCTGCCCATCCGGCAGCTTGTACGTACTTGCTGTAAATAGATGCCGCAAGTTAGAGATCTGTGTCAGTGTAAAATCACATCTCTGCAATATTGGGGCTGGGAACTTCAGTCTGTAAAACCCAGGCAAGTAAAATGAAAGCTGCAGTCACTTCGCAGAATCATAGAATGGTTTTAGTTGGAATAGACCTTGGGGATCATCTAATTCCCATCCCCTTGACATGTGCAGGGACATCTCCCACTGCACCAGGTTATTCAAAGTTCCATCCAACCTGGCCTTGAGCACTTCCAGGGCTGGGGCACCCACAAGTTCCCTGGGCAACATGTTCCATTGCTTCACCACCCTCACAGGAAAGAATTTCTTCCTAATATCTAATCTAAACCCACTTTTTTTCAATTTGAATCCATTATTCCTTCTGCTATCACTACATGCCCCTGCAAATTGTTCTTCAGCTCTCTTTTAGCTACTGGAAGGCTGCTGTAAGGTCTTCCCAAAGCCTTCTCTTCTCCAAGCTGAGCAACCCCAACTCTTTCAGTCTCTCTTCAGAGGAGACATGCTTCATCTTCGGATCATCTTTATGGCCCTGCTCTAGACCTGCTCCAACAGGTCCATGTCCTTCTAGTGTTGTGAGCCCAGAGCTGGATGCAGTACTCCATGTGAGGTCCAAGGAGGGCAGAGTAGAGTGGGAAAATCACCTCCTTTCACACTTGTTTTGATGCAGCCCAGGATACGATTGGCTTCCTGAGCTGCAAACTCTCGTTGCTAGCTCATGGTTATTGAGCTTCTCAATAACCAACATCCCAAGTCCTTCTCCTCAGAACTGCTCTTAATCCATCCTATGCCCAGCCTGTATTTGGGATTGCCCTGGCCCACATTCAGGACTTTGCACTTGGCCTTATTAATTTGCTCCCCTTGACATACAAAATACAGTACTTTATTACATGTTTATTTTTAGTGCATGTACAATGCAATGTGAGGGACTTAAAGTTGCCATGGGAACCATGGCTTTGAATTCCTGACTTTTTTATATGATGTTTTATTTTAAAAAAAGTCTACAGAAAGATCATGGACAAAAAATACTGAACAGAACTCAAGCCAGTGGTACTCAAGCATGATTAGCATGAGGGGGAGAATAACAAACCTAGGACACTGCCAGGCTTAAATAGTAAACATAATTAAAATTGGCTAAACATGATGAGGTTGAATACAACTAAATGGATCTGGCAACTGGATCCTATACTGCTGCATATATATGTTTCAAATTTTATATATCTGGCCCAAATTTTATTGAACTAGCACTTGACAGTAATTTTTTTTTCTGCCAGTCTGTCGCAAAACAAAAACAAATAGCTATCAAAAGGAACAGAAAAAATGGATCTATACTCCTGTGTGGAGACTCAGACATACCTGTTGAATATGGTAAAAATTTAATTTTTTAATAGATGTTAATTTTTTTTTCTCTCTCTCATATTTATCCTGAAGCCATTCTATTCTACCTGTCTTCATTGCACAGCTTACACTGTAGTCTGTAAAGAAAGTATTATGACCACTGTACCATTTTATAACTCTAGAAAGGTAAAGATACAGCAGTAGATAAGTTAATAGAGATTTTAAACTTGTTGTTGCTCAATAAGGAAGAGATACTTCTTTTAGTGCACATTCAGACTGCCTGGGGAGATGAGATTTCTTGGATATCCTGGGGGCTCCACAGAAAAAGTACCTGAGACTTATAACTCATCTCAAATCTTTCCAAAGGAAGGGGCTTATACTGATGGAGAAGGCTCACTACTGTGCCTCTAATTTCCATCCTGCCAGAATGCCTGTCTGAAATAACTCCATGTGAATTTTATGGCCTATTCAGTTAACAGCAGCATGAAGAAAGTCTGAGCAGAATCTCAAAAGCATATCCTATTTATGGTTTTATTAACTTTTCTGCAGTGACGTCCAAGGAATCAAAGATTACTAATTGTCATGGGTGTTCTCCAGGAGTGTGAAATCCTGGATAACAGAATTGCTGCAAGAGGTTCTTCTCAGACTGGTGCCCTGAAAGCTGGTCTGCTACTCTTTTAGTGATGCCACCAGTCTCTTTTATCCTTGCACACATCAAAATAATTTGAAGAAATCACATGGCGGCTTTTAAAATCTGAATGCAAGCACCCAATCACTTGGGTAAGTTTCTGTTGATTAAAAAAATATTGGTTAAAATCCTTATGAATTAGGCATTATTAGAGAGCTCAGAGTGTTTTAAAGGGTACAACTGTTCTTTCTGCACACTGTGATTCTGTTCCCTTGCATTCATCTCCAGAGGTCTATCCTCTGCTACACTGTGGAGCCTGAGAGAAAATAGAACAAAACACTTCTTTGTGCTCTCTGTCTCCTTAGCCCTGTCTCTGCCCTCTGTTCAGGGCTCATGTTTGTACACAAAAGTATACACATCATTCATAGTGGCAAAAGAAAATCTGGATGAGCTGGGTCCCTTGTGGATGTGGAGCCAGAGGGCAAGATCAAGCATGCAGCTGTTGACTGATGGCTCCTTCGTGTACAATATGAAACTGAAGTAATTCTTTCTACTAAATAGTTTAGCTTATTGTTAGAAGAAAATTGCTTGGATTTTATTTGGGTAATGTGCCTGCTGGAGGGAGTTTGCATAAAAGTTTTTGTATCTGAGAGCACTGAGATGCATAATATTAGTGTGATCATGATGTCGTCTTATTAGTAAGACAACTTGTCCTTTTTGTCAGTGAATTGCAAAGATCTGTCAAGGCCCAGTTTAATCTACTCCCTGTAATAGGATTTGTCTGTAGCTTGAGGAAACAGAAGCTTGTAAAGCATAGGGTTATTAAGAAGAGGATGTAAGCTATTTGAGGCTCTTTAATAAAATATAATATCAGTATATTCAATGAATATGGAAAGAGGGATCTAAATATTTCTCATTACAACCTTCAAGTGTCTTGGGAGAGGAGGATGATACCAATTAAAACAAGGGGGGGAAAAGCAATATCTCTTTGAATTCTAGCCTTCCTCAAAGTTAAATATTGATGTAAATGAGAGTTCAATTCAAGAATGTCATTGCTGCTGCAGTAACCATTAAAGTAAATCCCTGCCCCATTCCAAGGCAAGGTAAATGTATTTAGGGAACCTTGTGAACAGCAGCTTTACTTGCTTTCATGTACACCCATGCATGGCCCTTCTGCAAACAAGGCAGCTTTAAACAAGGAAAGATATTGCTGCCAGGAGTACAAAGTATTCTGCCCCTGAATTGCCTCACTTCCTATGTAACAAGCTTTGAGATAGTTGAAAGTATTTGCAGCCCCAAACCTCACTCACCTCCCTCAGTGCCTTCCCAGGAAACACAAAAGTCAAAAGCTTTAACTGCCTCTTTTTAAAGGGAATTTTGGTATCCCAAGGAGCAAGCAATCAACACAAAGTGATTGAACTTTTTTGTGGATAGAGCCATTTGGAACAGGGCTCTGTTTCGCATGAACATTAAGGTATACTGTGGTGGAAAGAGGCTGCTTTAACATAAGATTCATGGTCCTCCTTCACAGTTTTACCCATCACATGTACACATATCCCTGTTACTGGAGATTCCTGGAAGTGGAGTTAATTGAACTGAGACTGACATCTTTTAGTCATTAATATTTTTGCAGCGCCTCTAGTATGTCAAATTCACTAATTACCTTGCTGATGAATATAACCTTGCCTGTGTCTGTTATATCTAGACAGGTTCAATACCTAGATTGTCAGTCGCTGCCAAAATGTCACTATATCCATTGAAGTGAAATCACAAATAAACAACTTGGAACACTTCTATTCACTTGAAGTATTCCACAAGTATTCCTTGGCTCTGGTCCTCCAAAAGTACTGTAATGCAAAATATATATTTTGCAACTAAATGTTTTAGTTCCCGTAACTGGTTATTTCTGAATAGAGGATCTAGATTCAGATCTCTCAATGCCTGACTCACAAGTTGCTCCAAAAAGCCAGATTAGTCCTCAGTCTGTGGAAACAGAAGGGGGAGGTGAAAGGGGCAAACTTCAGTTTGTTTGTTGAGACCGAGGCTGATTTAGGGGTGGTACCTGCAGAGCTGATTTTTGGTACCTGCACAGCTTTGCAGGAATGCATGACAATAATTATGACAAGACTTTTTGGTTTTAATCAAAAGAGAATTGTTTTGGGTTTGTCATTATGAAATGAAAATTCTCTTTGGACAATGATAAAAGAATGACATGAATCAAAAGGGGATTTTTCCCTAAGGAATTATCCTTGACTAAGAATTTGTTATTAATTAACCTGAGTTAATCTGGCAAACAAGGAAGTTGAACTCCCTCTGTAAAGTTATTTGCTAAAGGAAATAAGCCTGGATATTATCCCAGACATACAGAAGGGAGAAGGACTATAGGTCATTTTCTCAATAATTACATTTGAGACAAAATCATACAGTGAAAGCAACAGAGAGAAATTTAGTGCAGTCATGACTCAAATATATTCCACTGAGACTTTTCCAGGTCAGGAGGAGTGTGGTGCACCTTCAAGGAGTCCAGGATCCCCAGAGAGTTTGTGAACTGGCTTGTGGAGAGACAGCAGATGGTGATTTTTGTGGCTTCACCCACCTCTGTCAGGAAGCTCATTCACATTGGGAGTTGCTGCAGTGGTGAGACTGCTCCGGAGGCTTAAATTGGACCTTACCAAATAGCAGCATGTTTCTGTACTCCTGTGCAAAGGGTCTCAGGTTACTCCTCTGAATCCTTCCTTCCAAAGCAGATATTACCTTGTCTTTATTGGAGAGAGTGGACCATAAAATGTCTTTTTTATTGCTACTCTGTTTTGGGTCCCCAAGGTTTTGCTTATCGTGAGCAACATGACATCCAAAACATTTCCTAACTTCCTGGAGAAATTTGAAACCTGTAATTTTCAGTGACTTTTAACACAGCAGAGAATTGAGAGATTGATAGCCCTGCTCACAGAGGGACTTGAGGGACACAGATAATGGGGGCATCCAGCAAAGTACACATCAGTCCTTTACCTGAAGCAGGAATTTGAAGATGGTTTCAGTTTCTCAAATAAATGTGTTAACCACAGGCTACAGGGCAAGCCAAGGAGCCTCCCAAGACTATGAGGTCTATGGGCACTTTATTAGGCAAAATGCTCTCTGTTTCACCGTATTTCCATATCTGTGCACAAGAGAATCTATTCAAAGAAAAGAGCAGGAGGCACCCAAAACACTATAACGTAGTGAAAAATATGTTTAGTGATAAAGTAAGAGACCAACAGCCAAGCATGAATGAAAGATTCCTGTGCCTATTAAGCATGTTGACTTACTGGGCTGTAAGGGGAGGAGTTAGTAGTGGGAAATAGCTTCTTCTCTTGCTGCCAGGGGTGTGGTGTATGTCCTGGCATTGCCAAGTGCAGTCATAGCTGCCAGTTCTCCATGCAGATCAAGATTGTACCCAGGCCTGTGCCTACCCTCCAGGTAAACACTTTGAAGGTGCTAATGATGTAATTAGAGGGATCACTCTGTCTCTTCATTGCCTTCTACTTGTGTTAGACACAGTTCCAGAAAAGAAACATTATTTGTAAAAGCCATAATTAGTGACAGGGAACACCCAAATTTCAGGTTCTGCTTAGCTTGGTGGAAAACAAAAGAGTTTTGCCAAAGACTTTAGGTGGATAGTTTGAGAGAATGTTAGTGATCTTAATGCCTAAAGTGGTATCCTTGGGCACCCTTAGTTGAACTAAAGTGGCAGCCCTAATCAATAGATTACAAGAGAGATGAAGGTCTAAAACCTGGACATTAAAAAGCTTGTTTTTTCCAAACAAGCAAAATATCTGTAATTAACTAATTTCCCACTTAAAATCTGAAGTACATCTCATCTCATAAACACTCAAACTGTTGAAAAAACGTAAGAAATGTGTTCCAGTAGTGTGAAGAAAAACAAGGGCTGACAAGAGAAGGCATGAGCAAGGTGGCAATGAAGTTCTGTCAGTGAAGCTAATTTTGGTTGCAAATTATTTTAATGAAACACACAAGAGAGAGCCTGCTTCCAATATAATGGCAGAAAGTCACTCTAAATTTACTTTGTCTTACTAGAGCTAGAGACTGATGAAGGATTTTTGGACAAGTCTAATGCTACCAAACCCTCATGTAACCTCAACAGCAGCATTGCAGCATGGTTAAGAGCACAATCCTATATGTTTCAAACCAAGTTAATAAGCAAAGGGCCTGCAAGACCAGGAGACTTAAATTCAGAAGGTTAAAGTTTCTATTGTGCTTCACCTTTCTAAATATTTCAGGACTAAATAAAAGTCTGTGGCCTATGCAGCTGCAGGGGAAGCAATGTTTCATGTGTATCCTTTCAAGCTTATTTGAAACAGTAGATAAAATAGCCATTCTTCATGCATGCATACATACATGATAGGCACTCTGTTAGTGAGATATCACAGGCCATACATCAGGTGCAGAGGTAACAATTCTAATAATATTGAACACAACTGAGTGAAATTAACCTGTGGGGGAAAAAATCCTACATTGCAATCTATTATTCTGTTGACTAATCTATCAAAGGAGCACTCGCATAATTTGAAACTGCACTGGCCATTTTTTTCCCCATATAGGATCAATATATATATAAGTAGTGACTTTACAGTTAGAAAATGGGTTTTAGATAAGAGAGCTGAAGCTTGAGAGTTGGGTTGTTGATACAGCAAGTGCCAAGATTCTTTTGACCCACAGATACACTAAAAACTGCACAGATCTGCAGAAAACAGTAAGAGGTAAGAAAATCTCTGTAACAGATAAATTTCTCTGTAATGTTAGATCCCTTTAGCAACAGAGCTTCATTTTGTGAGTGGTGTTTGTAGCTGGATAAGGAGCTATTTCCTTCAGGATTTCTTCTTGAAAGCCTGAACTTTCCCTGTGGGAAATTTTTTGTGCAGGCAGTAAATACTTTGCAGGCCATTGCACATTAGTTTGCCAGATTTTTCCTAACTAACAGATAAAATAATATTAAAAAGTATCTGTGGTATTTTGAGTTCTAGCAGTTGTAGACCTTTTCTCCCTCTACAGTGAATGTCAGGTACCTCTATCTGGATCTTCCTCAGACTGCTGCAGTTAGGAGGTAGATTGTGTCCAGAGCAGGAAAACTGTGCATTGTCTTGTAGACTGCACTGACCAACTGTCTAAATTCTAGAAAGAAAAAATCCCTAAGAGTTAGTATACTTTGTATACTTAATAAAATAACCTGCACCATTTTTGGAAGACCATGCATGATAGTAGTGGACAAAAGCAAGGGTTTGCTTTCTCTTGGGTTACAGTCTGTATTGCATCTCATACACATCATGGTAAAGAAACACATGAGAGATCACATCAGTGATACGTGATGTCAGTAACAGGTTGCCAAAAAACATATGGTGAAGATCACTGACAGCCAGTGTTGAAGTTTTAGTGCTAGGTGTCCAACATAGTTTAGAAGAATTTACAAAAAGAAAATATAAGCATTTGTCTCCAAATCCAGGTGCACAGATGGTCCATTTTGACTGCAAGTTTACAGGCAGCCTGCTACACAGCCATCCTCACCTTCATCCTGAAGAATTCAAAGAATGGTGAGAAAATTACACAATAGGATGTGATGGTCCATTACCTTTCAGTAAAAGTGTGTGCACAGTTGTCTCTCTCAGGTGAAGCCTAATGTCTGAACCTTGGAACGAGCATGTGGGGAAAGGGAAAATGAGCATGGCAATACAAGTTCTGCAGAGAAGACCTGATTTTTTTATAAATTAAACAGAATGCATTGAGCTGACTAGCAAAGAGTTATTTGGACATGGCCATTAAACAAATATTGAATGACTCTATACATTAAATGACTCGATACATTAAACAGATATATATTCCCAGTGGTGAAAGGAGCACATTAATATATGAACATCAGTCTCTTTAATTTTAATAGACCAGACTTAGAACCTCTTACACCTGCTATGAAAAATAGGCTGTAGCTGGAGAGAAATGAGAGTCGAGCTAAGGATCCCATGATATTTCAGATCAATAACTGTGCATAAAACCCTAAACATCTGTTTCTTCTGCAGATATTTACAGACATAGTGCAGAAAAATTCCTGTTATTTTTCATTAATTAAAGCTCTTGATTAACAAACAGTTATTTGCAATTCTGTAAATTTCTTTGCTTTTCATTGTTCAAAATAATAAGAAAAAAACACGTACTCTTTTGACAGATTTCATCCTAGGCAGTCAGGGCATTTCACAAGTATTAATTAGTCTAACACCCCATTTATTTATCAGGAGACTTTAAATGTACTCAAGTCATAGGTGGTGTTGTACCATCAGAGTAGTTTGCATTGGTGATCTCAGCCAGGGTACCTGGGATTAATCATTCTGTTCCAAGCAGGTCATGGTACAAAGTTTGTTCTAATATATTTGCTCAACAAAGATGATATAAATTCCTATTACTAATTATTTTAAGTCCTCCTAAGGGCAAGAAGGTTCCTTGTACATTGTTGGCTTTTTGTGTTGTTGTTTTTGGTTTGGATTTTTTGTTTGTTTGTTTGTTTATTTGCTTGGGTTTCTTTTTTTTTTTTGGTTGGTTGGTTGTTTTTTTTAAAATAAAATTACATTCAAGAAAATGAGGGTACAAATTCTTTTTCATTACATAAGATACATTGTATTTTAACATGTAAGGAAAAGGTTTTATGAGTTTCTGAAGAGTTATGGTCAAATTAGGCACATCAGAATTTTTCCAAGACAAGTCTCAAAGCAGTGAGGTTAACAGACTAATTCCATAGTCACTGCTTTAGACAATATCCTTTTATACTGGATTCAACCAGAGCAGCATGGGATCTATTGCAGTGTATCTTCTACTGAGCAAACCAGTTGTTAGCATGTACTTAAACCATGTTTCTTAAGAGCCCCTCTGAAGAGAGGTTGCCTTGAGAGGATGCTTAAGGTTCATCGTGTGCTCAGCTACTTTGGTACACTTCCATATTTTAAAGAATTTAAAACATACTGTCAGGAATCCAGAAATCAGAAAGACTTGGGTAAGTAATTAATTGTATTTGAATAAAAGGCTTGCTCATGTAACCAACACAGGTTGGTTAGGTTTTTTTTCTTACCCAAAAAGTAAAAAAAGTTAAAAAAAAATTTATAAATCAAGGAGTACAAAGCATAGTAAAATTTTGTGTGATGGACAAAGAATAATCTTGAATCTAGACCATAAAACAAGCCTTTCAGATTCCTGTTACATGGAGCTGTCTGGATAATGGATGGAGATAACTATGGACAGCGAATAAGACCCAAATGAGAAAGTTAAAGTTCAAAATCTTGTTTCAGAAAAATTCCTGTGCAGACCGCATCCCAGTCTTTAAGGTCTGTGAAATGGTGTGCCTTTCTGTGTTTGTGTTAGAGCTGGGAATAGTGTGGAGTCCTGTACATCTGCTCTGGAGCATCTGTGACCTGAGTCATGCAGAGTGAGCCAGGCTCCAGGTCAGAGGCTGCCTTAAGGTAACTCTGGCAGGCTGGGAGACTCCCACAAAATGCAGAATCTCCCACTGATTCAGAAAGGATCCAGCTGCCCTGGATCCTCTCCTGCCACTGCATGTCTTTACCTGTGAGCTGCAGAGGAATGTGCTCCAGCCCCAGAGAAACCAAGAGCCCCTTTGCACAGTGCCCCACTTCCATCAGCAGTGCAGGGGACACAGAGCCATCACAACTGCACCCTCCAGGCTCTCTATCCTGGTCAGAACATTTCCCTGAGTGTGAGAGATGGAGGTCTGGAAACTCTGACTGAGGAGGGGTTGAATCAAATGTGTCCATTTCCTGAGAGAATGAGTTATTTAAAAAAACCCCAATAAGTAAGTGCTTCATTTGTGGAGGTTTTGAGACTCTAAGTCCTGGTTAGATCCTGAAAATTAGAGAGGTGAATCTTTCACATATTCAGGGGATTTTGGTGTTTAAGTAATTCCATGTTCAATGTATGACAGTTCTTAATAACCAGTCGGGGTGTATAATTATCCTGTAGGTTATAGGGAGTATGTATGTACATTCAAAGTGCATGTGTGTTATTTGCAGAGGCCTAAATAAATTTTTATATCTAAGTGCCCAAACAAACCTTAACAAGGCAAGTCAAATTCAACTTCATATCACAAAAAATTGAAGAGGAAAAGATCAACAAAATTAACTATTAGAAGAAATGAAAGAAAAAGTAGAAAATCACCTATTGGAGAGATGGGGAGTATAAAGATAATTCTTTGCTGAAGAAACTGAGGCCATTTTATAAAAGTGCTCTGATGTATCTTTGAAACTCTATTTCACATAGAGAGAGCAATCTCGTCTCTCAGCTGGTATAAACTGTCAGGGATACATTGAAGCCAATTTCTTTCAGCTTCTGATCTGCTCCAGAGATAACATCTACTGCTATATATACTGGTATCATCTAGTATCATCCATACTGGCATCAGGATGAAATGTACATGTCTGCATATAGCTCTGTGTCTGGTAAAGACACAGAACTGTCCTAACTTAGAAGAGAAAAATAACAAGTCCAGAATAAAATGGATACCAATAGCTAAAAAAGTCTGTGTATGCAGTAATGCACTGGCTACTATTTAGTTTCTGGTTTTATTTGTTTAGTAAGTGGTGTCTTCAAACTGGATGTTAATTATATCAGCTTCATTCATAGAGTTTTCCTATGCAATACAAGAGCATATTCTCTCTTACTGAAGGCAGATGTTGTTGTAATACACCTAATGTACTGCTGTTGTTTCATGCACAGAGGATATAAAACATGATGCAGACAGGGAAATGGCAGTCAAGTGTGATCATTGCAATGGTTTTTGGCAACAAAATTTGCTATTCTTTTCCTCCTTTAGCAATCCAAAAATTTGCAACTGGTCAGTTAGAATGTGAAGGCTAAAGTGTCTGAGGCTTACTCTGAAACATTTCGCCAACTTTCTTATAGAGCTTCACAGACCTCTAGCAGATTTTTGTATAGCTTTTCTCTCTTGTGGAAAGCACGCACATGAGTGTATGTGTGTGTAATGTGTGCATGCATGCCTATTCTCCTAAGGCAGTTTTACAAGCCTTCCACCTGTGGATGTAAGTTTAGTGATGCCAGCCTGCAGGAATTCAGTGTGGACTCCAGTGATACCAATCACATTACTGCCTGAGATGAGAGATTCCAGTAATTTTCTCTGCTGTTATGGGAAATGCCATATGTAATTCCAACTTTGACAGGTTTCCCTGTAATTGGTGTTTGGCTATTGGCAGCACCTTTTGCTGGAACAAGACACTGTCCCTCAGGCGGTGATTTGATATCGGCAGCAGCGCTGCTGCCTCAGCTCCTGTGCCAGCTCTTAGGTCTGCACGGCTCTGCGTGGGAACCATATGGGGGACTGACCTGGATTTAAAAAAAAATCCCACCCCAGCATCAAAGACCAATTTTTCAGTTGGAATCTGTGCTGGATCTATGAATGGCTGAAGAAGTACTTGCACCAGCGTGGTGCTGGGAGAGTCAAGGGGTTGGGACCAAGCACCTGGAGAGGAAGAGGAAGCAGCTTCTTGAGGTGATTCAGCTGATGTAAACTTACCCACTGCCCAGCTCCAGAATAACTGTGTGTACTTGCACCACTGCTGCTCTGATTCATGTTTGTGCTCAATCCATCAGGTTTAAATGACTGCATAACACACAAGAAAAAGGAGAATTTAACCTTTTCTTGCAGTCATAACCTGTGAAATATACCATTGCCATTGGAATGCTGGAGCTGCCCTCACACTGCATCCAAGCCCAGTCAAGATGTGGATGTGCTTAATGCAAAGATGGCACTGACACTGATTTGCCAATTAATTTGCCTAATGCATACACAACACCATATTTTCAACACTTCTACCACTATTCAGCGTGTGTAGCGTGTTCTTGCACACATTTTAAATGGCTGTCTAACCCCTGCATTAGTAGGCAGGCATTTTGGTATAATATTTGAGAGACTTGTAAGCAGACAAACTCTAAAATTTGAAATTAATTCACCCTGAATAGATTTGGCCTGGAGATAGGTAGAAATCTGAGCTGTACCAGTTGACCACAGCTTGGCTTTAGCTCCACAGGTACTTGCAGTCACACTTATTCTGGCACTAAGCAACCAGCGCTCCTGCACCTGAGATATGAGAGCAAGATGTGTATAGGTGCTTCTTTAGTGTGATCTGACCCTTTAACAGGAAGGTTATAACTGGGAAACAATTTTCACTAGGAAAGAGGTGTTGAAAGTTTGATTCTTAAACTCACCTCTTCTTCTGAAAAAGAAGTTAATCATATTCTGACATCAGAATATGATTAACTGTGTTATTCCTTTGTATCTCATTTCAGGAAGTCCACAGTAGTGCCGTGGAAGTGGAAGAGTATTATTTTACATAGCATGGAGATTTAATTTCAAGATGTATGCTGACAGCCTATGTTACTCCTTCTGTCATCACAAAATATAGTAATTAAGTTTGAAAAATCTCAAATGCTCTTTTAACTTGATCTTTAGAGCTGCTGAAAATACTTTTACAGTCAGAAATCCACTTTCTTTGCTTGTGCTGAGATAGTGGAGAGCTACCTGTCTTACAGCTTTGTCCTAAATGGCTCCCAATGGTTCTGAAGTGGATATTTAACCTGTTCATTAATGCAGGCTTAAACCATGAAGTCCATACACATTTTTTATTCCAGCATGGTTATCCCTAAAGCTAAAGTTGCGGGGGTTTTTTTTTTGTTTAATTGTTTGTTTGTTCTTTTGTTTGTTTGTTTGGTTGGGGTTTTTTTTCTGAATGGGACTGATTAAATATGTCAGGAATAAGATCTGTAGTGGTTTAGTGCCAAAAATGCACTCAGTACTGTTAAGTGTGTTACTGTTTCTCTCTCAGACATTAGATCTTTGTAACTTTAAAGTTTTTTTTTTTTCTATTATGCCATTAGACAAATATATGTGATGGAGAAAAAAACACGTGGAAGTGCTGCAGTTCAAAAATTAATTGTTTCAATGAACTAACACTAACATTAAAGAGGTGATTCTCCTGTGACAGAGATATACCAAGTATCCAGTAGAACATATATAGTGGCAACATGTGTCTGACAAATAATCAAAGAAATGGAACTGTTTGCAAAGTAATAGTACATTTAATGGGATAAATCCAGTCCAGAAACAAAAAGAATGGTTTTAATTTGTCCTTTGAATTGTAGTTTAATAATAGACACAAAAATGGCTGAGCAAAGGAGGCAACCTATCAGTCAAATTGTGATATCTTTACTTTCAAAAAGCATTTGGTTTCAAAAGTAGTTCTATTAATTTTGGTATAACAGATAGGAGAGTATCACAGTTTAGTCATGCAGTCTTGAGATTCTGAGAGGACCTGAGGCAAGGCTGGCTTTAGTATCACAATTTTTTCAGTTGATAAGTCAGAAAGAAGCACTGCCTGCTCTCAACAGAAACACTGAGGAGAGCAGGATGTTACATTTTATTGTGTATCCTGCCTTTTAGTCAGCTCAGTACTATTAAAAACTTGCAGCGTTTTCTGTAGGCTTTGTGTGAACAGAAAATAGCCACAGACAGCTATTCTTTTGCTTGCTGAAAATTAGTATCAAGCACTTCTACAATATAGTCTAGACAGGAAATTGCCTAGTCCTTCAGCAGAAAATTGATTAGGTAATTCATTACATCAGTCATCTCAGACACTCCATCCTTTGAAAATTTGTTTTCTGTGTCTCTGATAAAGGCAAGATCTAGAGTTCTTCTTGGTACGTGGCTCATCTTAGGCTGGGCATTTCATACAGGTTTTCTTAGGACAGTGATTCTTCTCTGTGGCTCAGCCAACTGAAGGAAAAAATTAAACTTGCCCGATGCTTATCTGTAAGGTGCTAAAGATACAGGACAGAATAAGCCTCCTAAAGGGAACTTTTAGAATTCTGTTTCTCTTCAGCTCTCAATCAATGGCTTTTGTTTGTATCTGAAATGTTTGCACTCCCCCAAGAGAATGCTCTCAGTAGAACCTGAGTCTCCCCGAGGTATTTTCATTTCATAGCTATCTATTGATTTTCAATTAAGTGTGTAGATCACAGCATGTACTTTGTGTGCAGCAGTTCAGAAAAATTCTTGCTTACATGACACATTCTGTTTCTGATGCATTAATGGTTGCATGTTAATCACAATTGTCTGACTTTAAGCATTTGCAATTAGCATGTGACATAGTTGAACCTAAAAATGTGCTCTGTAGATTCCAGCCAAAAGAAAATTAAAAAGTCAAAGAGTAAAGAAATGCAGCAATTTATACTAAATTAAGAGCAGGAAATTTTCAGAGGACAGGAAAGAATGAGCAGAAAAATAAGCTAAATTACTGTGAACTAAATTACATGTCAAAAAAGGAAAACAACTAATAAAACAGTCTTTTAAAAGTAGTAAAGAAAGACAATAAAAGAAATTGTAATGTGTTGGGTAGGAGCTTAAAGACTTTTTAAAAATAATTATATACAAAAGGAACTTTTCTGTTTTTTCTCACCTAAGTGTGTCATTTTACAGTCTTGATTTTGACAGAAAATGAGTAAAAGAAGTGCTGAAAGAAGTAAGAAAAAATCCTTCAAAAAACTCAAGGATGTTCAAGTAAGCAAAAGGGAAGAATATCTGAAAACTGGCAAATTAAACAGGCCAGTGACACAACTCACAGGCCAACAGTTAATGTTTTAGGGACTATTTGCGGAATGCATTAAACTAAAAAACTCTTCCTCAAAGTCCTGCAGCTATGGGGATCTTCCCTTGGAGTCAGTAAGGTCAATTGAAATATCAGTGAGAGGAGGAGTTACAGCAGAAAATCCAAAGGGATTCTTGGCTGTTTCCCCAGCCTGGAAGATCTAAGAAATTCACACTCCAAAAGTCACCTTTACTAGGCTGAGTCTGAAGATCTCTTTTTAAACTGAACTGTCTGTGGAGGAGGTTGTAAAACAAATTGTGGTGGTTTAACCCCAGCTGGCAAGAAAGCACTACACTTTCCCCCAGGGAGCAAACTGCCAGGACCATATGGTATTTACCCAGGAGATCTAAAGGAAATTGAGGATGAAATATATCTGAGCTACTATCTTCCTGAAAACTACTTCTATACAAAAGATGATGGCGACTCTGACAATAACTTTGCAATCATTTCAATTAGGGATTCTGAGACTGCAGACCATTATTCTCAAAGGAGCACTAACTTAGTTTGCTGAGGACACTAAACTATGAGGAGGCAAATCCCTCGAAGGCAGAAAGACCCTGACAGGGTTCAGGAATCATTTGCACAATGCCCTCAGAAACATGGTGTGACTCTTGGAGTGTCCCGTGCAGGGCCAGGAGTTGGATTCAATGATCCTGATGGGTCCCTTTCAACTCAGCTTGTTTTATGATTCTATCATTCTATGGTTTTGATTTCTAGGAAGTAACACACAATGTAGAAAAATCATCCTAACTTATATGCAGGGTCTTAAACTCTGTACTTCCTGCTGCAGCTCAACAAAAAAAGATCTTGGATATGTAACACATAATTCTGTGAAAATGTCAGTTTTATATTCATTAAAATCAAAGGACCAAGTATGAAATAAAACAATTTTTAGGTATTACACTTGTTCATCATCATATGATCCCTTTTGTGAAACACATGCCAAAACCATCTTTTTTTTTTTTCTTTTCATTTGTTTTGATAAACATATTTTCTCCATTTCCAAGTTGCTTGCTTTGATATGTCCTTGGGCCACCACAGCAGGAGCAATGCTACCAATAAAAGAGCAGGAAATGATTACTACACAAATAGAGAACAAAACAGCATTAAAAATACCATGTTAGGTTTCTGGTCTTCCCTCCTATCTCTCATGCCCAGAAGGGACAGGGCACAGCTAGAAAAAGGTTCAAGGAAGGAAAACAGCAGTGAACAGAGATTAAATAGCTTCCATAAGAGGAGTAACAAAATTTTTAAGGAATGTTCAGCCCAGGAGAGACAGCTTAATTTTGTACAGTCATCATGGCCTGGACAAGACAGTCAAGAATATCTTTTTTCTGCTACAAAAGCAAGTTACAGTTCAAATGATATTTTTGAGACGTAGGTTGAAAATTAACAAAATTAGTTATACTGTGGAACTCTTTCCCACAGGGTATTTTGATATTAAAATTGTACAGCTGTTCAGAAAGCTAATTAACAGAAGAAAAATTCACCAGATAATACTCAAATAAAGATAATATCTCTTCAGGAATTTGCTGAACCACTAACCACTGGAGATTGAAAAAGTATTGAGGAGAAGTGTTGGCATATTCTGACTTTGTTTTTACACCATTACAAAGATATCTGTTTTGGTCAGTGACAGAGAGGTGTTACACTTCTGGATGTACTTCTGATCTTATACTGTGAGCTATAGTTACAGTCCCTCATTTGCATGGGAATGTCTCATATAAAATTATAAGGGCTATGAAGGTGAATTTCTGAAGTCTCTTGTGCCTGTTTATGCATGCAGACTCTCAGTCAGAATCTACCCTCTGTTTGTCTTAGGTTTAAATGTGGCTAGGTTTTAGGTATGAAGGGAGTGGCATGGCTACTGCTAATATTTGGTCTCCCAATATGCAAACTACTTCATCAGATCTTGAGGAAATGAAAAAAAGAAACAAAACCTTAAGTGTTGATCTGTAATGAATTACTGATTTGTCATAATTGCACGCAACAATGTGCCTCTGAGGAAGCTGTGTGTGAAATTCTGTGTAATCAGGATAGTGTAAAAATAAAATATTCCAAAATATCTTAAAGGAATCATTTGAGTGAGGGCAAAAAATAAAAAGAAGTGAAAAATTTTAAAGCTTTTCTGTAGTTGCTTTGTTTTTCAATATACAGCAAAATTAGGTCTTCTTTAATGCTTAGTAACTGTAAATATTACACAGCTATGAATTCCAACAGAAAATTGATTTATCTGTGCAGCTCTGTTGCCAAATTAGACTTCTTAATTGGAAAGAGGGTCTCATGTCTTCAGTGTGGCCATTTTCCACAGTTTCTGATGAAGGTAGTAGGAATAAAATGCTTCTTTGCATCTTGCACTTTGCTGATGAGTGCTTGAGTTTCACGAAAACCCTTGCTTTTTAAGGTTAAAATGAATACAAGCTATTCTCTTCTATTGGTTGCTGAAGACCTTAGAGGAATTAACTAAACACTTTCTTGGTTTCTAGAATCAACATTCAAACAAACAAAAAGCCTAACATGAATGGAAACTTTGCTAGCAGCCCCAAGTTTCTATGAATCGAATAGTTGGAGTCTGATCTCACTTTTTTTGTTTGGAGACAATAAATTTTTAAAAAAACCTCAGTTGCATTGACCAGGGGTAGGGACCTGCAATTTTTAATCATGACATTTTGGGCAGAATGAATAAAATATCTGGGCAGGAAACAGAAAGACAAGTTATCTTTCTCCAGTCTTGGGTGAATCTCAGGCCAATCTCTCACTCACCCGTTCCTCTCTTTTTATTTGTCTGCCAGCTTTGTATTTATGCCAGCAGATGTATCTCACCAGCAAAGCACCTCCTTCTCTGCACTTTGAATTTTCCTGATAACTATGCAGTGGCTCTAAATTAATATAATAATCAATATCAGTTGGCTGGACCTCATTGGTTCAGAGACGTTTTACCTATCTGTGAGACAGTAGCCAGTTCTATGACTTTGTTAGCCATTGTAACATCAAAATTGGAAAGTTTTGCATCTTTCATTGTAGTTTAGACATAACTGGTGGCAGTAAACATCACTGGGGTAACGGGGAGAAAATTTTCCTCTCTATTTGTTGGATTTTCAAGTTGCTTATAAGGATGAAGAATTCTATGGAATTTTATTAGCTCTGGCAACAAGATAACTGAGAACATCCTCACCAAAGTACTTGAGCCCTCACTTGCCAATCTTACAGTCGTTCTCTGTTGGTATGATTGGATTATTTCATTGGATTATTTCCCAGATGGGCATTAATGTGTTTGTAGGGCACATTCAGTCAAAGGGTCAATGTTTATTAAAGCTGCAGATATTGCATTTGCTTCGAGCATGTAATTAAAACAGCAGATTGCTCTCTGTTTTGTCTTTCATGTAGTAGGCTGCATCATAAAACAGCCCTGGATGATTTTGTCAACTTTTTTTGTCAAGAACCTTAAAGGAGAATATATATAAAAATCTAATATAACATATATAAAGGAGAATAAGGCTTCTTGTATGAAATGAAACGCAATAGTATTTTTCCATAAAGCTAAGGCTTTCAAAGATTGTGATTTATACTATAATCAGGGAAACTCTGTATTTTATCAAAGACCTCTGTCTTGCTTTATGGATTTGTTGTACCTATCTCCCTCCAGAGCTCTCTGCTTCTCCTATTACATTTGGGGGAGAAATCTTCAGTGAAATAAATATAACTTTGATCTATTATTTCTAAATAGATTATGTTGTACATATCCATTCTTGCATAAAAGCAAGATTCTGACCATATTGTGATTGAATCATACCTTAAATGTGATCAGTATTATTAATTCTCATTTACAACTGCCTCTTCCTGCAATATCAATGGTATCTGTCTTCAGGAATGTATAAAATTATTTTTCTTAACCTATTTTGTCTTATCCAATTTTATTCTGGTTTTTATCCTATATATTCTAGGATTATTTCAGTTCAATGGTAAATGAAATTGTGGTTCTTATTATGTATCAGAAATTAACGACTGATATAAAGAAATATTTTATCAGTAGTTTTAATAACTTTAAACAGTAAAATACAGTGGTCCCAGGCATTAAAATGCTATTTTCAGTGCTCCAATACATTATGCTATCACATAAAGTAAGTATTCAAGAGCTTTGCTTCCTTTATTCATCCCTTAGAAGAAAGTCTCAGAACCACATTCCCAGGTTGAGTCCAGAAGAAATTGCAGACCTGAAAACTGAAGTCAGAAAGACCTCTTGTTTTCCAAAGTACCTTTTGACCATATGTCATTAAGAAGCTGTATCTCTTCTAAGACCTCTTCCAATTACCCTGGCTTAGCGCTATTCCAGGAGCTTACCATATCCAATCACCCTAAAAGAATCCTAATCAGGCCTTAGGCTAAAATGCTGCATTGAAGGAAAAGCTGAACAGCAAGTAAGGTGTTGTGTTTTCTTCTGCTGCAGGTCTTGCCAAATAAGCACATTTCCAACTTCTGGAGTTAAAATTGAAGCGTCATTTAAAATCAAGATCATCTTTTTGTTCCCAGGGATGTAAACAGGTTAGGCCTGCAAGTAAGACTTACACTGCAGCCTTGAGGCATAATTGAGGTGTTGGATCTTGAAGTTAAGCCTGGATGAAAAACAGCAGGGATAATGCTTTGCATTAGACATTTATTTAAGTGTCCTTCAGAGCTGCTCATATTGTCCATCCTAGGAGTATAAGACTTCTTTAGGGCTTCTGATCCAGCCCTTCACACATTGAGATCTGTGGGCTTAACTACTCTCAAAACTCCTGCAATTTGTATCCTCTTGCCCTGTTTGATGCTGCTCCAGGGCTCTGAAAACAGCTGTGCTGTACTCCAGACCCAACTGATACAATACACTGTGGCCTGGAGCACTCTGTATGGCTGCATTATGGCAAGTTTAATAATAAGACTTCCATGATGTTGATTTTTTAAATTTTTATTTGGTTGGGTAACAGTCAGAGCACTTAACTGATTTGAATTGGTATTTTAGAGCCTGATGGTCTCAGATGTTTCATGCACAGAGTCACTGTGACATGTAAACTATCAAGCTCAGATTGGGTTTACCCACAATAAGTAAAGGATATATATTTTATTTGGTAGTATCTTCTTTTGCATGTCTTCCATTTCTAGAGTATTGTGGTTTGGCCCACAGCAGTAAGCTGTGGGGCTGATAAAATTAGAAAGACTATGGGATAATTTTTTTTTCCCCTTTTAATTCAAATGACCATCTGTGTTAGCCAGCCCATGAGTTTAGATACCTTCTTGTGGATCACCATGTAAAAGCAGCACACTGATTTAGGAGAGTAGGCTACCTGCTTTTGTTTCCCTTGCCCTGGCTGCTATACCAGGCCAAGAGAAGCCTGTGGAGGTTTAGGTTTGTTTCCTAAAAGGTGTTAAAAACACAGATGTGAGTTGCTTGTGATGTGCAAGTTAGAGAGGCAGGGACAAAGAACACAGGTGGAGAATGAGGGTCTATTCAAGAAGAACAGGGAGCAGACACCACACTGGGCCTTGACTGGGATGGAAAAGCCTTTTTCTAGGTAGCAAGGGGAAACAGTGGCACAGTAAGTCTCTGCAAGTCCCAAGGGAGAGAGACTGAAGAAAGGGGAAAAGTATTTATAAATCATGTGTTTATGATCTGTTTCACTATGTGCATTTGGAAGTAATTTGATCCAATTTGATTTGGGTTATTTTACATTGGCCCACATTTAAAATGTGATCCATTTCAGATTCCTCTCAGACCATTTGTAATAAAACTTTCTCCTGAAGTGTGATTAGCAAGTCTGTACCAATGAGATTAGTGTTGTCTAATAAAACTGATAACTTAATGCCTCCCCTATGCTCCCATCTGACGTCTCAGCTGGCAAGGCATTCCTCTCTCTGGCCATCACTCCTTGGATTAATTAACAGCTGATTAAATCTCAGGAAAGCCCTTGTATCCTATGGATCAGGTGGCAGCCACGCTCCCTGCAAGAAGGTGTGGGAGTGGATATTTTCTGCTGATGAAGGGTCAGGCCTTTGCAACTGTGCAAGTCATTGGCAGTAGCAGCACCAGAGATGCAAGCCACAGATGGCAACAGGGGGATGCAGCTGTCTGCAGGAGGCTTAATATCCCTGGAGCAGCTGCACTGGGAATTTGCTAGATGTAGCATGGCTTATGTATGCTGCGTGCTCTCCTTTAATCCTTCTGCCTTCACCCCATCTTTGTTCATTACATTATTATTGCAAATTATTATCATTGCTAAAGTGCTAACAATATGGTCACCTGTTGACTTAGCTCTACATCCCTTGTTCTCTGGGCTCCTGGCCTAAGGGAAGTTACACTTAGCACTCATCGCTAATTATTACTTTCCTTGTATTTTTTGTTATGTTTTTTCTTTGTTTTTCACCCAGAGTGGGAACATTTTTATGGCTGTCAAGAGCCTTGTAGGAAGAGTAAATAGCATTGTAGATGGTAGCCCATGACACAAGAACATTAATTATTGAACACAGTTCCTTTTGTATCTATCACTGAAGCCAGAAGATCAGGGAAAAGGATAACCTTGATGAAATCCTTAAATTTTAGCTATGATTTAAATTATGTTCAATTTTGCACACAGTGAAGATTAACTTTATACCTTTCAGTTTAATTTGTTACTTTTAATTTAATTTAATAAATCCTTGGTTTCTTACAATTCTTTGTGCCATCATTAGCACCCTATCTTAGCACAGAAAGCATATAGTAAAATTCCTTTTAATATAGGAGGAAAAACTTTGCTTTGAAGCATCCATGCAGAATTTGGATCAGTAGTCTTGTTGCATCCAAAGGCAGCCAGATCTCCTGCTGACCTATTACATACTCTCTGGAGGGAACTGGATCTTGTTCCCACACATTGCTGATTTTGGGGAACTGTCTAAATAGGCCCCATTGTGAGCATGAAGGAGCTCACAAGGATACTTTATTTTATATGCTGGTAGAATTTGCCATTTTACATGTTGAGCCCCCTGAGGAGCAACAAGGACACAGTACAATGACATCTCAGTGTTAGCTTTCCTAACTCCCACCTCGCTGGAGTTCGCTACCAGACACGTAAATCAATCTAAGCCATTTCCAGACAGGGATTTCTGTGGGGATATTAGCTGTGTTTCTGGCCCAAGTGCAAAAGAGCCTCTGTGGTGGTCATTGTGAAATATTTTTAACCCATTTTAAGATCTTTTTTTTGTGCTGGTTTTGGGGCTACAAGGCAATAGCTGCCTAGAAGCCCTGCATACCTCTGAATCATTGCTGTAGAAGAGGTCAAGAAGAAGAATAGATAAAGACACACAGAGAAAAAGAATTTGTTTATAATACTATTTATTTAATATATTTTCAAATTCCTTTGGGTAGCAGAAAACAGTAAACATAGAGGTAATTCTACACAATTGAGAATGATTTTATTTAAATGTTTTGAATTCATAAGAGGTTTGGTGAACTGAAAGAAAGGAAAATTGTTCACACACAGAATATATTGACTTATATTAACTAGAATAATTTCAATCACTGTGAAAAACTGTAGAAAATGTTTATAGACTATATTAAATCATACATTAAATTAATTCTTCCACTTTGCCTTCCCCTTCTCTCCTTCTGTGTTTTTTATTTTCTGTGATGTTTCTTTTCCTTTTTACTTCTTCTGCAACTTTTGCTAGTTTTTCAGTTTTTCTCTTCTAGTCCCTCACCATATTTTCCCATCAACACCCCTTTTGCTTTTTGTGTTGCATTTACTCCGCCTTTAATTCCTCTCCCATGTGCTGCATCCCTCTATATATGATTATTTACCTATATAATTTTATATTTCTATCTTAAAAAAACAGAGAAAGTCAGCTTTCAGTTAAATGTTTATGCTGCATAAGGGGCTCTGCTTGCTGTGCTCTATACCTTCATGTTATCCTGGCACAAACTGACAAAGGAGATAAAATTAAGGAGAATAAGAGGGAAAAAAAAAGGGAGTGTTGACTGTCACAATCACCATGAAGGCATAGTATAATAGCAAGTATTAACCTAGAGATTCTTTGGGATTCTCTCTTGGGTTCATCTCTGCTCTGAGAATTCATTTCAAAATTGTAAAATGAAGATTTTAGAACTCCCACCCCTCTAAGAGGCAGCATGAAGAGAAATGTATTAGATATCTGAGGGGTGACCACATAAAGGTAATGATGCTGAGGAAGAATGAAGAACAGTTAACTTCAGTATGTCAACAGCTTAACAAATACTTATGCTGAAAACAAAAATATTTAGGTGGATTTTAGACTGTGTGTTTCTACATTCATTGTCAGCAGCCAAACAGCACAATAAATTTTCTAACATTTTATATCCCATATGAACCCTTGGGACAAATAAATCTCAAAGTACTATAAAAATATTTTTGAGATATATTTATTTCTCTACTTCATTTTAGAAGATGAATATTTTCTAAGACAAATAGATTATCCAGATAATTATTAATAATGCAGAATAACTGGATAAATTATTTCTAGAAATCAGCTATCAATTTTTATAGTATAGTAGTTCTGAAAAGAAGTACTGAAAATTGTAACTTGACTTAATGAAGCATTTGCAGGACATCTTATTTGTTCCATTTTTATACAATCACTTTTCCAGAGTAAACAGTTACTGTGACATGCATTTTGTACATGTAGTA
This sequence comes from Dicaeum eximium, assembly GCA_013396995.1. Classification (NCBI taxonomy): domain Eukaryota; kingdom Metazoa; phylum Chordata; class Aves; order Passeriformes; family Dicaeidae; genus Dicaeum; species Dicaeum eximium. Next base: position 1,098,851 of record VWZP01002982.1, on the reverse strand, counting down.
CAGAATTCACAAAAAAAAACCAAAAAATAAAGTGAGCAGTCAAGTATGAAGAGTTAATGAAATAGTGTTAGCCTCAAGAATTTTTTCAGCAGCTCTTCTGACATGTCTGTAACATTTTAGTACCATAGGCAGGAAAAATACTTATCTCACTGCTGGAAAAAGAGAAGAAATGGAATAATGTGGAAAAGAAACTGCAGTAAGGAGGTAAAGTGATGACCAAACTCTGGTGTAAAAGTAAATTAACTATTGTTAATGGACTACAGGGGTTAGAACATCGTTCCACTTAAGTAAATTATTTTTCTCCCACTGAGTCAGTAGAGTGAGGTTTTCAGTCTAATTTCAGATTTAAGCTTTGAAAAGGCTTCATAAACAAAAAACTGAAGTTCCTAAGATAACTTAGCCTATATTTTAATTTTAGGATAATCTGATTGACTTAAGTCAGCATTACTGCTCTCAGAAGTAGGAATAGAGTGATTGGTGTTCCTTACAAAATGGGAGAAGTATTTTGGGCAATACCTGTGTTATTTTTGCTGAAAGGAAGCAGGTTACTTTACTTATACTTCTACTGGCAGAAGAAATGAAGCAAGAGTGTTTGAAAATCCTTTATTTCAGCACATAATTTTTTCCATAGCATTTTCTTCATGTTCACTACTGTCAGTTTTTTGCTTTCAGAATTAATTTTGACAAAGCACTATCATATTACAATTAATAATCCAGGAGTGGCCAAAATAATACATTAATATATAGTCAGTCTTTTACTTTCCTAGCTTCAGTGATTCTAATGATTGGTAGTATAATTTTAGTGACAAAAATTCTCAGTAGTCATTACTTAGATGAATGCAGATCCTCTTGGTTCATAATTTATGGTAACACCACCTTTCCAGATTCTCTAACATATTCTATAGATCATATTTTAACATCTAATATAGAAAGTTGCAAATGTTTTATGTATCCTACTAGTAGAATTTTGCCATTGGAAAATGTTCTGAAATAAGTTTACATCTAAAAATATGCAATTGTGTGTTTTAGGAAATGAAATCCAGTGAGTTAGTTTTACATCATGAATATTTGTTTTTATCATGTGCTGAGCACCACATTCAGGCTTAGTCTGTAGGGTGTGTATATGCATCTCTGCCTTTCCAGGGTGAACATTCACTTAGTCTTGAGCCCAGAAGAGATTTTCTCATCAGGATGTCTGGGCATGACTTAAAGCAAAGCACATACATCTTCTGTGTACCATAGCCATGACACACTTCAAAATTGCTGAGTGTTGACCACAGAAAGTCTTGAACTCTGCTTTCCCTCTTAATCTAGTGCCTTTTTGTAAGTGACTTCTACTTGCACTTGGATGACTTTCACTTTTGTGCATTTACAGTTGTATTGACTTGTTAATCATAGCCCTTACTGTTTCCCTGATGTTAACAGAAATTACATAAATGATTAAGTAAGGACTATAATAGGATATATTATATAAAGCAGAAAACATTTATCCTTGTAGGAAAGATCTTACATAAGAGGGAGCATGATTAAGTGGGGAGTGACCGTCTCTGTCTTGAAAGGACTGGGCACTGGCTTCTTGAAAAGGCTAAGAAAGTAAAACTAAAGCCAGTGATGAGCTAGGGAATTCCTAAAATTGCCACAAAATAAATTGCTTATCTTGGTTTTCAAGCTACCTCCAACAGCAAATGCACTGAGGCAATCCCAAGATTTTCCAAAGAGTTAGAGACAAAACACATTAAATAAAAGTAGGAGATGGGAAAAGAGATTTTTTGTGTGAGTGAGTTCCTAAGCAAAGTAACAGAAAGAATTTTTACAAAACTCTTTGGACAACCTCCCTCTGTCCTCAGAGATTTATACACAACAAACAGAACAGATACTGTTCTTATGTGTTTGTTTATCTATGAAATTTCTCCACACAAAAAGTAATGAAATCCTTTGATTAATATCATCCAAGTAGCAATATTTTTCTGACTATGTTGTAGCAGTAATAATGAGCTTTCAACTCTTTCAGTGAGCAACTATTTTTGGCATTTTACATAAAGATAAAAAGTCTCCTATCTGTTCCAGCACAAATTTTAATATCATTGAAATTGTTGTGGATTTGAGTGCAGAATTTGACCCATTGCAGGAAGAAGCAATAAAATTCTGAGATACTAGTTATTTCCAGTTTTCTTGATAATGTTGTAGTAATGCAATTAATCTCTTTTAATAAACTTTTCATCACTATTACATATGACAGGCGTACAGGAGCAGACAGAGAAGGAACAGGGTGGCATACAAGGCTTTACAGAACTCCTCTCCTTAATTTAGTTGCATGTTTTTATCATTCAGCAAATCAGACTTGAGAGGCAACTGTTGCTCATGCAGGACAGAAGCATTAATGCTGAGAGACTACACAGCAGAAATAGCTCAGTTAAGCAGATACTGAGGGATTCTTTGTCACCCAGTCTTACTCTGACGTTCAAAGACTTTTCCATATGATGCAGTACCAGGTTGTGTGAAATTGTTTATAACAAAAATGCACACTTTCTTCTTTGAAATAATTACTTTAATTATGTATTATAACAGAGATTTAGTACAATAAGATAATATGTATTCACTAGAGCACTCTGATTAGATTGCTTCTTGTCATAATGTTTTATCACTAATGTGAAATATACTGCAATGCTGATCTTTTTATTAAGTCAATATCTTTTAAAGCTAAAGATCTACCAAATTGTACAGGAAGTTAACTGTGTGTCTGTTTATTGAACTTGATTTACTCCATTGAGCTTTTAATAGAATCAGATAAAATGCAGAGATCAAAGAAATTTCCTGCCTAAGAGGGAAAGCGAACTGCAGAACATTTTCATGCTACCAGCAAGACTTCTAGTAACCCAACCAACAGAGTAGTTGCATTGCAGAGACATGAATCTTAGGAGTTAGACTTGCAGAAAAGCTGCAGTCACCGGCTATAGCTTATTTCATTAAAAAATTCTCTTTTCCATGACTTTGAACTGTTAGAATGCCCCTTTTACTCTGACTGTATTCCCATTTGAAGTTATGATAAAAGCAGGCTTTCAAAGCTGCTCTAAACTGAGCTCTCTTTTTGCCTATTCATTTAAAAAACAAGTAGTAGAATTTGTCTTACATAGAGACCAAAATTCACTGATTTTTTCTGTTCACATGTTGAACTGCAGTCTGCCAATGAGGTGATTTTCAATAATAGATCTAACTATAGAATTCTGTGATTCTGTGATCTCACTCACATCCTGTAAGCTAGTTTTGATAGTTTTGAGACTGAACAGTATCTAACCCTATGAAGAATTCTGGATAAATTGGGGAAAACATTTGCAATAGTAATTTCAGGATGCGCATGCCATGTATAATTAAAACCATGTAGGATTACTTACAATTATTTTCATGTTAAACCATCTCAAACATCTTTCTTTTCAATGTTTTAAAGAGGCCTAATTTTGTACTTTTTGGCTATGAATGTTATTTTGCAGTTTGCTTAGAGATGCATAATTTTCCAGTTAAAGACTAGAATATAGTAACACTTAAGCAGATGCTTAATTCTACATAGTGACAAAATCTCATATATACTGACTAACAGGATAAAAGAATTTATAAGATTTGCTCCTTATTTGTTTTTTTAGGAAATCTTTTACACTCCTCCAAATACTTCAAGCAGCCCTTTTATTGAGCAAACTATGCCTGCAAGGCTACAAAGGAAGCCCAAAATAAAAACAGATATATCTGCACATTTCTCTAAGAAGGACAGTTTTTTCCATTGAAGTTTTAAATGGAAGAGAGAAGGAAGAAGAAAAGTCATAGCAGCACCTGTCACACTGCCTGACAAACCCATCAACAGGGCAAAATGTGGTGTGAACATGGCCATCAACAGAGTTAACAAGAGAAATGAGCCTCTTACAGTCAGAGCAAGTAGTGGAGATCTGTAATTGGAATGGTTGTCTTTGGAAATACAAGAATACACAATTTCTGTGGCTGCAAAAAAGGGCAAAGGGTAAGAAAGAAGAGCCTTGGTTAAGAGACATAAATTCACTAGGGTTTCAAGAAATGATGGCAGGTTGTCAGTAATAACTTCCTTTGTCTTTTCACCCCAGGTCAGGAAAGCAGTAAGTGCAAAGGTGGTTTTCAGGACACAGGCAAAAAAGTGAGTCCAATTTAGCATACACCTAAATTCCTCAGGGTTTTTCATACTACCTTCAAGTGTGGGAAGAAATATTTGTGAAGTATAACTGAAAATGATCACCCCTACAGAGACCGAGAAGTCCTCAAATTCAAGGGAGAGTCTGAATTTTGCCCAGGACCATTGATGCATTTGTGTGAGACAGTAAGTTATCACTACAAAGATGATAACAAAATGAACCAAAGAGCAAAGCTGGCTGAGTTTGGAAACAATTTTGAGAGTTCTGATAAATATGCAAGGCAACAGAGTAACAAATGCAATTACAGACCAAGTTTTCTCAGTCACAGGTATGTACGGAAAACTATGTGACAGCAAGTTCCCACTAACAACCAGATACAAAATACATGTCATGATCAGTTCCACCACTTGGGTCACATTGACAACTACACCGCCTAGACTGGGAGACAGCTTTTTGCAGCAGACATTTGCAATATCTTCGTACGTGTCTCTCACTCTTATCAGCTGCCCATCTTCATTTTCTTCATACAAGCAAGCAATTAGAATTTTGCCTGTGTAACAGCATAATGCTGCAGCCAAGACAATAAGAAGTAGACCACTGTATCCACTATGGAGGAGAGCATATGGCAGTCCTAGGACGAATATTCCCTGAAGAGGAAGAAGAGAGAGAAAAGATAGCACAAAAAACCTTGGGCAAAATGTTTACGAGAAGTTGCAGCCCCAAACCCATCCTCCACTGAACATTGCTTTCACCCACCTGCATGGTGTAAGTACTGCTCCATTCTGCTAAGTAAGTAACAGCCAAGAGAAATGTGTTTATTTATGATAAATGAAATTACCAGCAAAAGTAACTACTTCTATCAACACACATGTAATGATAAGCTGGGAAAATGAGAATGTGACTGAATGATAGAGTCAGCTTTCTAGTTAATATTTAATGCTGATGTGATTAGAAGCACATTTTAGAAGGTTCATAGTTAGTTATTCAGTCAACATGCATATTAATGAAACAGGTTCAGTATCAGTAAAATTAAGCATCTGTAGCATCATCTGTACAGGTTTCACTCCAATTAAAAATAGCAGTGTAGATAGATTCAGTAATGGCAATTCTCTTCAGTCTAAAAATTTTTAACAGACTTCTGGAGAGAAAATGGCATTACAGTGCATCATACTATGATTGTGCTTCCTCTGCAGCTTCTGTCCACCTCATGCAGCCTTTGCTCTTGCTAAGTCCACTGATAAAGTGATTTTTCTGACTGCTGAGATTCTAGACTGTGCAAACTTACTTAGGTGTTTAAAAATACATGCAAAACATCTTTTTACTAAGCAGTTTTTGAAAAGAACATAGTTTTACTTGTTTTATCTGGTAAAATAAAGAAGGAATTTTACTTAGACAGACCATTATGAACACTTCTTTGTCTTTTTCCTTTCTTCTCTCTATTAAGGGACAAATTACACTTGTATGTGGTTTCATTTCCATCAGCACAAAACCAACAAAACCCTTGAAGAGTAGTTATTAATAAAAACATCCAATTTAAGAAAGATGCTTCTGTGACATTTCTCTTTTTATGTTACAAACCTGAAATTAGGAATTGCACATGAGTCAGACTGGTCAGGCATTTTTATTCATGACAACTGAAGAACATTAAGGAGAAAACGAAACACAATTATGCAGAAATACAAGTAGTTCTGCAGAAGTTTTTACTTCAATATTTCTTACTGCACCCATAACACGATGAAATCTGAGTATTTTTGCTCATGTTTTTTATTCTGGCCTGACAGAAGGAGTTGATTTGGACCACACACCTAGATTCTATTTCTGACCAAACCTGAGCAACCCTAACTGCTCTGGAAAACCTATGAACCCCCAACAGAAACCCTTCCCCACAGAAGGGGTGACCCACTCTTCTCTCACTTCCTGCGTGGGTAGTGCTGTTGATCTTCAGGAGCCAAAGCAGAAGAGGTGAGCTTAATGGTATAAATCTTAATCTTAGACTTTACCATCCACAGTCATGATCATGAGGCCATGTGGGGAGCCAGAGGTTCAGGCATGCTTCTGCCTTTGGTGTTTGACATCAACTCCCTGAGGTTTTATGCCTATCAGGCAGTTTCTGTGAAGACAGTCTGGGAGCCCATCTCTGATGGAGCTCATCAAGAAGGCAGGTGCCTATCTCAGCTTTGTAGGGCTTATACCTAACATCCCACTTCTAAGTGATTCAAGTACTCCTAAGCCTGATCCATAAGGAGGGCTCTGAAGACAGGCATTTTTTAAAGCACTAAATAATCTCCAACATATAAAAAGTATTCTTTTCCTCTTCTAGCCACAAAATTGCTGTTCTGTTTGGGCAGATTGTGGGGTCAGCAGCAATCACGAAAGAAAGAAGTCCTTAAATTAGAGCAGTGTTTTTTTCTCTAAGCCAATGAGAAAAACAGATTACATGTACATATATGAAAGCATTGCCTAATTCACCAGGCTTCACTCTAGAAGCAGGTATATTCAGCTTTCAATTGAATTAGAGCAGGAAGGATTAAATACATGCACTAATATATTTCAGTTAGGAAGGTCTATGCCTTTATGTGTTGAAACAGAAGTACCTCAGTTATTATTACTGAAATATTAATAAAGTCATTTACTAAATACATTTTTGGTTGTTTTCCATGACTTCATTTACAGCATTGGTTTTTTTATAAGTCACAGATGCTGTTTCATTTAGGAGCTGGCACGTTCAGCTACACAGCATGTGGTATTTAGTCACCCAAATCTCTCCACTCAATGTCTCCATTCTAATACAGGTCTCATCACCCAGTTACCTTGCAGTGTAATTAGCATTTCTTTTGTACATGAACTTCAGATACCTGTTCAAAATTCTACCATTTTTGCCATCAAGCAGTCTATTTTCTTAAAAAGATTAGATATCTGGCTGCATCCAGGCTGCAGGTAGCACATATGTAACAATAGCTTTTGATATGATGCCATTTTTAATCACAGCTTTCACTGACTGCAAAGTTAGATAGCTGCCTAAAGAAATGATTTTTGTTTCTTTCCTGTGACAACAATCCTTGGAGAACATTTGCATAACAGATTGAGTTTGAAAGCATCACAAATAAACCAAGTCTATTAAAAAAATCAATAAGATGAAGCCACAGAGTCTTCTTCCATATTGACATAAGAACAATGATGTTTTCTCAGCTCCTGGCAGTTTCAACCAAGCTTATCTCATTTGTTTCATACTCACAGCATTATTATTTTGCTGTCTAATCTGCAACTGGAGTTCAAACAGTATCTGTTGACCCTAAGGGTCACTGTATAATTAAGCTGCAGGTAAGTGTCAGCACAGGCCTTACCCACACAAAGGCTTCTCCCCTGCTGAGCTCAGTCTGTTAAGGACAACCAGCCTCAGCCTAAAGCAAAGCAGAAGACTTTGAGAGACGTTATCACAGCCATTTACAGCCCTCTCCATGGGTGCCTGCTTTTCCATGCTTAATTGTTAGTTTAATCAGAGCATAACATAATTCTGACCTCTAACATCTCCTTGCTGATGTTTATACTAAATAATTTAATTTGGTACCTAACACAGACCACAGGATGATAGAGGTGGGGGGTTTTGTGTTGAATTTTTTTTCTATTTTGTGAGTTCAGACCTTATTAAGCAAACCCATTTTTGCCTATATATTTTTTTTCCTTATAATTATTTATCAGTGCTTGTCTATCCCAATGTTTAGAGTCTAGAATTTCTAAATTGAACATTTCTACAGAATTTCTAAGTTTTTCTTTCAGCTGGTGTCTTTGACATCTTTTTTTTGCCAGAGTTTGTAGACTTCAGCTCTCAATTACTAATGAAAACAAACATTGTGGGCATAAGTGGTTTTGCAGCTTTTTGGATATAGAGCACAGTTAGTAAAGAAAAATGAGAGAACACTGAATATGCCAATACAGTAACTATGTCTGTAGTAAAAAGACAGTGCTTTTTCTGCCTTTCCAGGATCTTTTTTTTTTCCTATTAAAAAAAAAAAAAAGGTAATAACAAAATTCCACAAAATAAGCAAAAATGCTATTGATGCTCACAAGAACTCAAAGAACCAATATAACTTTTCTAGATTCAAAATTAATTTTGTGTCTGCTGTCCTGTTCTTACTTTTCCAAAGCAATACGTTTTGTTAGGACAATTTTCTGAACATTGTCAAGTTTAAATAGTTTAGCTAAAAAAAATATCTTTAATAAATTATTTTGCTGCCAATTTAATATAACAGGTACAGGCATCAGTCTGTATTCTCTGGTTTGCAGCTGTGCAGCAACTTTAGAGCATTGCTAAAAGTGACTTTTATGTGGAAAATTCCTCCTCCATAAAGAAATCCTTTCATGGATGTTGATGAAGGTGCCTTTTGTGCCCCTTTCATGAGAAATGAGTGCACAGAGAATGCAGATAGAGCATGGCAATATTTCGCTGATTGCTTGCTAGTGGAAAAGGGACACAGGTAATTCTTGCACTGTTTGTCATTGCACATGATGTCCAGCCTGGCCCCAGCACTTGCATTTATTGAATTTTCTGATCCTGCGTTCTCATGTCCAAATTATGGCACAGACGGCCTTAGCTGTGAGGCATCAGTTAAAAATGAGCAGCAAAAGGAACTATCCCCTAAATTGCCTCATAACTCTTAGTTTCAGCACTCTGTCTGGGAAGTGTCCTAGTCTGAGTGGTTTTATTTCCAACTGTTCTAGAGGAAAGTCAAATGTGTTAGCTCTATGCTCTTTTAAGGTGATGTGTTTATGGAATAGAATATCACAAGGGAAAAGCACTCACACATCTGGGGGCAGAGGAGATGGAGTTTTTGAAACAATCCTCTGCAGTGGAGCATCTTGAGTGGTTTTGTTATTTACCATCACTCCATCCACCCTGGGTGGGAAGGGAGCCCAAACTTGCTCAACAGGCTGCATGTTCCCTTGTTTCCCAAAACAAGTTTGCAAGACTTGGGTATTGTCACCCTAAACTGAGGATGGAAGTGCACTGTTTGTCAGTCAGTGTGTCTGGGTGCAGGTCCTTGTCAAACACCTAGAACAGACTTAGCTATAGGCAGCTTGGCCAATGCAGGAGAAAGGACTGAGGGCTCAGTTGGTGACCAGCCTTTGAAGAAATAGCAAGGAGAAGAGAAGAGGCATGAAAAAAAAGGTCAGAATCAGCTAGCAGCTCGTTGTCTTGTCAGAATATCCCCAAGCAGAAGTNCAGCCTTTGAAGAAATAGCAAGGAAAAGAGAAGGGGCATGAAAAAAAGGTCAGAATATCCCCAAGCAGAAGCATCCAGGCATGACAGGTGTCACCAGGAATCACCAATCCACTTACAATCTTTCCTATTAAAAAACAAGGAGAGAACAAGGAGAACAGGAATTCCAAATTAGAACTGCACATGAAAACACTTTGCTGATGCTTTGACTACAGTGTTTGAACTACACCTGTGTGTTTCCCACACCAGCAAGGCTAGCCACTCATTTAAAAATACCTGACATCTGGACCAGTGCTGAATGCAAAAAATGGGCTTTCTGCTATTATTATAGCAGTATGATATGATGATATGATATGATATGATATGATATGATATGATATGATATGATGATATATGATATGATATGATATGATATGATATGATATGATATGATATGATATGATATGATGTCATACCACTTTACCTCAGGGCAAGCACCTCCCCAAGGAATAAAATGTGTTTAAAAAAAATCTGAAAAGTGAGCATGGACTAGCACCCAGAGAAAAATATCAAAATTCCTTAATACTCAGTTTTAAAGCTTTTAGACCCAAGTAAAAGATTCTGTTTCACAGGTTGTTTTAACCTGAAATATGACATTTTGAAAAAACAAACCAAATTGAAAGGTAATTAAAAAGTAAAGAAGATCAAATCACAGTCAGAGTTGAGGCATGCCAAAAGACAATGAAATTAAATGGAGTGAAAAGCAATGCTAAAACAAAACAAAAAAGAAGGATAGGGAAAATTATTTCACTTTAAGACTTAATCATATGGAAAAATAAATTAAGAAATGAAGAAGAATTTAATTGAAAAATCATTCTGTTAGGACAATTCTCCTATATGCAGAATACATGCTGATATGCCAGACTGCCAAATTAGCTCTGATTGCCTTTCTCACCATCTGTAGTTACTCCACTGGAATGGTTCATTTGAGTCTGACTATTTCCCCAACTATGCATTTGATTCCTTGCAGGAACATGGGTTAGACATAGAAACTACACCGGAAAGTGTCCTACCTTAATCTTCTTGGAAGAATATATGATATGATTCAAGATCCCTGCTTCTCAGTAAAATTCCACAAAATATTTAATTATGTTGTTTAAGATTTGTTGCTATTTGAAATAAATCATTTTCCCAAACAGATGCAAGCCTTGGTGGCTGTGGTATTTACACAGAGAAGGAACTTTTTTAGTAATAAATTAGAAAACACAGCAAATCCCTTAATCTCATGCCACGACAAGGAAGTTACTTGCTTGTTGACCTCCATGGTCTTCCTCTTTTCTCAGCCATCACCATGATCACCAGTGATTTTGTATCTTCTTCCAAACTGTTGACTACATTGAATAATACAGGACCAGTTGCAGATTATCCCCCCAGGTAACCTCGTAAGCACTACCAGAAACTCATTCCTTTGACAATACATACACGTTGACAGTTACTTCTTCAGAACCTGTCACTTAGGCAGTTGTTAATCCATTTAAGATGTACTCTGTGGTTGCACTAATTTTTAAATCAGCATGTTGTATATTAATGTGTCAAAATTCCTTTTAAAAGTGTAAATATATTATTTATCTTTCACTGCCTAAATTACAATGTCATAAAAGAATTATTTGAAGTGTGTTTAATAAGGACTGTAAGAACTCTTTCTCCAGAAACATAATGATTGATGCTAATTATATTTCTAGCTTTTTATTCTCTATCAATTAAAACCTGTAGTAACAATTACATTCTTTTTCCTCAGCATTCTTGCCAGGTTTCACTAGTCAGGGTTTCTATGGTTTTTAAAATACTGGGATGATATCCACAATCTCCTAAAAATTCCACATGTAGTAGCAATTGAATAAGAAAATTACCTGATCAGATGTGTCTTTTGTTATGTCTCCCCAGTGAAAACTTTCTGGGCATTCTGCCTTCAAAATTCTATTGAGATACATTTTAGCATCCATTTAAAATGTGGTTATCTCATAATTAATTGTCCAAGTCTAAGCTTGGAAAAATTAGGCACATCAATTTAAAATTCACACCTATCTTAAAATAGGTAATTAGCAGATCTGAGATGAATTTCCTTTCAGTGATGTCCATGCTGAGAACGAACTGTGCAGACACAGTGTAGAAACTCTGAGACCTAACTTTTCAATGCCTTATGCAAAATAGCATAATGTCTATCCTGAAAAATTACAAAATACCACACTCTTCTCCTGTGCTATGAGCATGTCCTCCTGGTTCTCTCCAGGAACTACTTATGAACAGCTGCATCTACTTTTCAGAATTAAGATCCTTAGAACTTCCTTCTGCTAATGTAGGAAATCAGTGTTGCAAAATTCAGTGAGAGATCTTAGAGAAGATGAAGGTGCTCTTACAGTAGAAAACCTCTCAGTTAATTTTTCCCATTCTTACATCCACATATTCTGGTGTCTGTGTCTCAGTGCCTTGGCCAGGATCATTTGTGTGCACCAAGGGGGACAAGGGATGCCATCAGTCCAATGCTCATTATGTCTCTGGTGTACATCTTGGACAGTGATGACAAACAGATTTTTGATTTACCTTCTACACTCCTGTGGAACAGATGCAGTTTCAGATATTTTTCCTCATGATTTTGTCTCATCCCTCATAAATACTGGGCAAAATTCCTGACTTTTAACACAAATGTTATTTATCTTATATGCATGTTTAAAAATACTATGTACTACTTGGTTCCCTTAACACTTATCTATAGTGAGTTTTTCTACCTCTTGTTTTAAATGAAATCACTTATATGCTGCTCCCTAGCAGTTAACACATACCTTCTCTTTTAACTTTGTTCTGCTGTTATTGCTGGTACTTTCAGAGAAGCATACATAGCCACATAGATAGACACACACTTCAATTTATATTTAATTTTTGCCATGATTAGTATCTCTGTTTCAAATTTTTACACTAAACCTAGCCTCTTTTTTTCCTGATTCCTAAAAGTTGTTTTCTTATTGTCCCAATTACTGGGAGATGCATTATTTCCTCTCTTTGTTATGGTCCGTAACATATAATTATTACTCTCACCTTTATTTCTGCCATTTGTAATATATATGTTTTTAAAAAAAATGTAATTGATACATCCCCTTCACTCCTGAAGTAGGAGGGGTATTACCCTCCTATTATCCTGAGATGTGGTTTCTGGACATCTCATAAATTCTTGTTAAAGAACTTTAAAGTTTCTTTCCCAATGGGCTGTCTATATTTACTCCTCTTAATCAATTATCTCTCATCATTTTCTCCAGGTTTGAAAAATTTACTTTTGAAGTACCAAGTAGATATATTACTGTCCCCTGTTTTCCCATAATTAATGTAATTAGATCCTCCAATTTGTTCCTCTTTATACAATTTAATGAGGCTCAAAAGAGAATTATCTTATGCTAGGTTCAATATCTTTTGTGTTAGATAATTATCATCTATAATTCTTAGAAACTTCAGTGATGTTTTACTACATACTGCATACAATGTCTACCATAGGTCTTTAAAACTGAAATCACCAAGAACAGTACAATTTTTCTTTCCAGACAATAGCTCTAATACAGATAATCATCTCTCTAACATAGAGTGCCACCCTCATTTCTTTTGCCTGTTCTTTTTAGGTAAACATGCTTTATGTAATTATTTTTAAATTCTGTCTGCATAGATCATCCCATCATGTATTTGCAATATCAGTTATATCCTATTATTTCTCTGCAGTAAGGATTTCCATTTCCATGACTGGCTACCCAAACACCTGGCACTGCTCTACAGATGTCAAGAAGAGAATTCATCTACTTTCCTTCTTGCTTCACAGTTTGTTCACAGCTCAGCTGAGTTTGAACTCAAAAATACTATGAGCTGTTCTGTGGGAAACTTCAAATATTGTCTATGGCCTGTCTGACCTCAGCAGCAAATCCATCTCCTTTAATGTCAGTGAAAAATCTTCCTTTAACTTCAGGAATGGTTGAATTAGCCCTCAGAAATCTTGTTTTACCTGATTTTTCTTATTCTTTCTCTCTGCCAGTGCCAGCCTGTTTCAGCTGCAGAGAGGACAGTGACTAAGGTGTTTATTCTGTGATTAATGCCTTCAATTGCCTTATATACTGGCAGAAACTTTAGAAGTGCTTACCTGTCAATCCTTCAGGTTCTGTAAGTAGATGATAAGGCAGATATAGACTGCTCAGAAGATATTGTGATAAGGTAAGCAGGTAAAGCATGGTCTGCACAGCAAATGCATGTGTCCATTTCACTGACAGAAGCCACTGAATTTTTTTTCTCTTTTTAGCGGATATATTAGTCTTAAGAATCTTCTAAAGATAAGAAAAGTGGACAGACGAAAGAAAATGTCTGGGAAAATAAGGGGGAGAAAAATTGCTGCTATTAAATGTGACAGCTGCTCCCATAGATTTTGCTACTGGTCTAAATATTTGTTCCAAAACTGAAGTACGCTTGATGCATAATTCCCCACGGTTTGATGGAAAATGTTAGTTTGCATAAATCCAGAGCTCTCTGCAAGAATGAACTGAATCACACAAAGAAAATTTCCCAAGCAAATTACCTTTTAAGAAAACATTATTTTGCTTGGTCCCAAAGGAGAAAGAAGGCTTTCATAAAAAGAATGAGGGTTCCTATTATGTGTTATGTATCAAAGAGGAAAAAGAGATGAAAAAAGTAAGGCAGTTAAAACTAAAACAAATACTATTCTGAAAGTCAGTTGTGGTGAGCAACATGGTTCCCTGGTTGCTTACTTATTTCTCTCATTATGGACCAGGATTTCACCTGAAGGCAGGCAAGTGATCCAAACATCCAGTACAGCAACATGCAAGTGAGTTCCATGAACGTATGGTCAAAAGAGCTTGAGGGGCAGCAGAGGGGGGCTTTGGGAGACTACAAGCAAAGCAAAGCAGTGGGGAGTCAAATAATTATATTTGAGTGTTCACTGACATAACAAAAGGAAGAATTAAAGTGCATAAAGTTCAAACTCGGGCTGTGAGAAAGCGTTTGGCTCATTAGGAGTTTTCTTGAATGCTGCCTGGATGGGACAAGCCATAATTCCTGTCACTTTTAACAAGCAATGCTGAAGAGGAAATGGAAGAAAACAACTCTATACTACAAAGAACTTTGCATTGGGAAAAAACTGTATTCACCTCTGAGAGTTGAAAAGGAAGCCAGGTTACATCTACTAGAGGCTGAGTTATATTTTCTGAACACAGGCATAGTATTTGTTGTGAATAAAAGGTGACTGAATCCTCCCCTGGCTGATATTATCTTGTTCTTTCCTCAGCACAGACCTAACCACCAAATTTAGGTGGATTCTTACTCAAGCTATAATGACTTCTAGAGTTCAGTACATAAAGGGGAAATTTGTCCTAGAGCACAGCCTGGGGAGAACATAGTTAATAGTCTGGATGAAAGACAGAAATAGTGGTATACAATTATGTTTGGTCTCCAGGAGTCAGTAAAATGATACAGAGTATCATACTGTATTTCTCTGGAATATGTGAGAAAAAAATGCTGTTTTACCTTTAGGCTGGGTATAGACAATAAATTTCTACTGCCTTTCCTCTCTTAACCTCACTTAAACTCAGTGGCACCCCTAAAGGCTTCTACCTTTAGGATAAAAGAGTCAGCAACTGATTTTACTGCCTGATAATTCATCATGCACAGATACAGATAAAGTTGAGGTTGCAAATGAATCCACAAAATGGAGGTGTCTCTGTCCTACAATGATATAATTCCTAATGTTTAACAAAGTAGAATAATTCCCCTAATTTCAAGTAGATTAGACAAACATTCCCAAACATGCATAATTAATAACAAAGAATAAAAATAAAGGTCAGAAAAGAAATATGAATGGCTTTTATGGCATGCTGTGAGTAATCATCATAAAAGCAAAGCTAGATAAATACTCATTTAAATAAAAAGAAAAAAATTAATACGGTTATAGATTGTGAAACCAGGCATATGACATATAAAATACACATTGAAAACATCTTTCTAAGATCTCTAGATGTAAAATACTTGAAGTATCACTACTTGCAGAGGTATTTCTCATTCTGTTGCACAGACTGTGATAGAGGTCCCTGACCTCTACTGACCCATGAAAAAAAGGACTGGAGTTACAAAATAACTAATATTCCTTTTCTGTGTCTGTTTAATTTTATTTTCCTCATTTTTTTTCTCTCCTTTTATTTCATTTATTTTCTTACGCTGCAGTTGCATTGGAAGACAAAAGTTGAGGGAAGAAACTGGGGACCTTGATTATTTTTTTCACCTGATGAGGACCTCAGGTTTATTCTTAACTTTCACATACAAAAGCTGTCTGTATAGTATGAAGTAAAAACACTCCCTTCACTATTAAAACAAAGATATCTAAGCATTTGCTGTAAAAATTTGTATATAAAAAAATACTACTGTTTTTTTTCCCTTAACCTGGGTCATTCTGATTGCACAGAGAAAACTTCTCAGCTCTATTGGATCTCTCCTTTGTTCATACTTTGATGTTGAGACTTCTTGTGATTTCATATTTGAGAAATTGATTTCAAGGCTGCATTTAGTTTCTGTTCCATTCTCCTAAATGATATTAATTTCTTACAGTCAAAATTTTAGCAAAATCAGAATTTATTCATAAGGTATAATTAATGAATTTTAGGTGAAAACTCAGTGGCTATAATTGAAGTTATTAATGTGACTTTGTTTACTGTCCTTGGTACCCAAGTAAATTATCACTCCTTAGCACCTATGAATTGGGCTAATCTCACACAACTTCTGTCTTAAACAGAAATTCAATTCAACAGTAGCAGAAGGGACACACATGACAACTCTGCCTTGCTTTGAGGCACTCTTACTAGGGACAGGATCCCTAACTTTTCCTTCCTAAACATAGCAAAAAGTTAAGCTAATCACAGAATCACAGAATATCTGAGTTGGAAGGGATCTGGTAACTCCAGAAAGGATGGATAGAAATAAGGATCACCAGGTGACTACCTGTCCCCACAGTGTAGGGCACTTGTTTTAGGTTTGGGAATTCCATCAGAGATGCCTATGTCACTCTGTCATCTGTAGAGTCAGGTGAATTCCTTTACAAAGGCCATGAGATGGTGGCTTGTCCTGGAGGAGCAAAGGAAGAGCAAGAAGCTGGATAACTTGGTAACATGAGTGCACCAGGGGAAGCAGGAAGAGGGCAGGAAAGTGCAGTTAGGTAAAGTGCAGAACATTAGAACATAAGGCTGTGAACCACATGAGGTAGAAACAAGGGGCAGGAGAATATGGATGGGCAAGAGGCTGTGAGAAAAAAATGACTGGATATAAAAAATAACTAACTATAAGAATAAGACAGGAATAAGGAGAAAGCTAGAGGGAAAGTATGCATTATGCAGCTTTCTGATTAGGAAAAGAAACCTTCAGGGGTGGAATGGCAGCTCCTCACAATTCAGGAGATAGCAAAGAGCCTCTGAAATCCCATCCAAGGAGGAGAGGGAAGCCTACAGTTTTGTACAGGTATTTTATTTTTAGCCTGAGATGACAACAAAAAACATAAAAGGAAGAGCTCTGTCTGAGAGCAGTTGGTTTTCCAGCCAAAGTGAAAGAAATCAGCAGGCAAGTAAAGGCAACAAGGGCAGGAGTGGAGAACTCATTTTAAACTCCAGATCCCAATTAAATTTTAGAAGGAGATTTTCAAGTCCCTCAAGGGAAGGTGGCTGAGGAGATGTCATTTGGAGTTGCAGAAATCATGCAAGGAGACAAGAGAACGAGTTCAAAATGTAGTGAGATAGAATAAACTTTAGTGCCAACTTCTAGAGTGACAGTAAAATGAGAGCAATACCATGCACTGTAACAGAAAAAAATAGATAACTTCTTATAAACAAAAGAAACAAATTCCCTATAAAAATAAGATATATTGAGTCTATATTGCATGTAATTCTTATTCTCAATCCACATTTTTTCAAGCTTTAGTAGAATTACACATAATTTCTGAAATATCCACATTTAGCCTGAAATAATTAAATTAGAATGGTTTTAAAACTGAAAAGAAAAAGGTTCTCTGCTTATCAGGGAGGAACTAGCCTGAATCAAACATTATTCTGGAGGGGAAAACAGCAGCAAAACCCATCATTAATAGAAATATCCATGTAGAGTAAAGGCCTGAAATGGCCATTGTTACTGATAACACAAAACAACAAAAAATGTTTGTTGTAGAGACTACAAAATATGATCTGCTGGTGCAGTTATTTGTGTCAATTCAAGACATGGACTGAGAGAAACTGAAATGGATAGCAGTCTGTGTGTATGAGCTGAAGTGAATGTTTCCTCACTTTGACTCATATGTTTACATTTTGAGAAGTAAATATTAAATATCATTTTTTTTGTTAGCTATTTAGTAACACAGCATTGTACATATGGCAAAACTAGTGCCACTGGCCAAGAATACAGAGAAACATTGCCTTCCAAGAAACATGGTGTATGTGGGGAGAAGAGGGAAAAGACAGAAACATAGAAGACAATTTATTTTATTAAGCTTTGGGGGTAAAATATTTTATACTGCTGACTGTACTAAAACCAGGTTACAATATATCATATTCAATACTGTGTATAGTCTGTGTTTAGGGCTTTTTATTTTCTCAAATAGCTCCATTTGCTCATTCAGACAGAGCTTGTACATTTCATTGAATCTACTCCTGTCAGGAATTATATACACTGAAATAAACTGTAGATTAACCACCTATGGATTGTGTCGAAGAAGCTTTACCATGTGGAAAGTCTGCTAGAGAAACATCACTATTTCTGATTCTACCAGCACATTATAATAAAACAGATGTCCTTTACTTTCAGCATTAAATTCTCATATGCACTTGCAGTGCTGAGCTTGTCAGCTTTTATTCCTTGATGAACCTTAGGGCTCACTCTTTTACTTCATAAAAAAATGAGTTCCCTTCTGCAAACATGTTAATGGAAGTGAAGGAAGTTTAGAAAAAAAAACAGGAAAGGAATACCACATAACAAAATATTTTACTTTCTGCTGCCTGTCACTCTTTTCTTGCTGTCTTGGGAAGAGTGTTCCCCTGGGAGGAGTTATATGACTCAATATGGTTTATTAAAGCAAATTTGCTGAGGCTGCATACCCCATAAGTTTAAGGGTAGAAAGAACATTTTCAAGAAGAATTTTTTCCAGTAGTGATAGCTGGTCAATGGCATGTGCTATACAGAGGAACAAGTATACAAATTATCTCAGCCACAGAAAGCTGGTGAATCATTATAATAGATAATTTAGGCTTGTTTTGAAAGTTAACTGTCAAATGCAACATCACAATGATGAACTGGCCAAATATAACAGATACAGAAATTTAAAGTTGCCTAATAACAGTGTATTTAAATACCGTGTGACCTGCCATGAATTTAAAAAAGGAAAAATAAACCATCTTTTTAAATTCAGCTTGTTAAAAATGCTTGCAGGGATTGATGACACCAAAAAGTATGGTAGATTAATTTGATTTTAGTATAGTGGCAAAGTACATCAGCTATTCCCTTCACCTGAGGGAGCCAGAGATCCTCGTTCTGCAACAAGTCGTGGCTCATTGGGTTCTTCCATGGAATAAAGGGATCCTTGCTTTCAAGCAGCTGACAGTTACTTGATCCTTTGGTTTTGGTAACATTTATTGTTTCAAAGAGTATAATTTTCATAATGCCACTATCCATTTATCTTTGATATCATATTTCTCTCCTTTTCTTTCTTGGCCATCTGTATTTTTAAGATGGAATGCCCATTTTTATCGCTGAATATTCTAAAGGTACTCCTATCACAATCTTTTGCTGATTTATCTTGTGCTCAGCCCCTACAATGAGCCTCAATAGCCAGGAGAATCAATTCCTTATAGAGAAAAGAGGGGAAACTGCATCAAATGTCAAGCTGATTTATCACAGGCTACATTTAAACAATCATTATTTTGTAAAGAGTTTCTGTAAAATAGGGAACATTTTGAGACTCATTTTTAAATTCGTTTCCATTATTGGAGCACCTGGAAGTCCTTGAATGTAATCCCATCGTGTAAAGCAATGTGCAAACAAAGCACAAAAAGATGGTCTCTTCTCCAAAGTATTTAAAATACAGGGGTAAGATAACAAGAAACAATTGTCTTTGGGTGACTTTATGATGCTTGTATCCCCAGTCTGTTCAGTTTATGCTGGATATTAAGTTCTGCACCTTTAAGAAGAGTTCTGAGAGCAAAGAGGGGAAAAGAAGAGCAGGGGTTTTTTGCAGAAACTATACTTGCTCCCCATCATTCTTTCTCACTGTGTTGTTTGCAGCTTGGACAGTGGGAGAAAGCTCTCCTTTACTTTTTACTTAGTTTTTGTTGGTTGTTTTTTTTTTTTTCTTAGCTGAGGCACAGAAGTTCCCCAGAGTGTGGCTTTTCTTTTTCTTGGAACGGATCAGCCTGCTCTGTATGGAAAACCCAGAAAAAAACCCTGAATTTGCCATCCCTTCAGAAGAGTGAGAGGTTTTATTGTTAAATTTTATTAATTTTGTATGCTTGTGCATACTTTGCTTGTTAAATAAACCACTTTAAAAAAACCACAGTGTTTTTTTTATCACTTTTCTCCAAGGAAATCTTTTCCCGAACCTGTTGGGAGAGGGGCCACTCGAATCTGCTTTCTAGAAGGACCCCTTTGGCAGTTTCCTCCCAAATTTGCCCTAAATCAGGACACAAATACAGGCAAAGAGGGCAGTTGAGGAAACCTTGAGTCAATGCCAGATACTGTGAGTCAAGAGAGCAAATGGTGGTTTCAGTGTAGCTTATAACTGTGCAATTTTCATGAAAAGGGCATTTCTAAGAGTATCAGAGGAACATCTCCATATAAGTTCAGAGGAATGCTTAATTATTTACCAATTTGAAAATGGTAATTGTAACTGGAAGAAAAGAGATCAAAGTCAATAGATACAGGAAGAAAAATGGTAGATTATTATAGAAAAGATGAGCAGCTTACATTTGATTTGCTGTTTTAAGAGTTTCTTGCAAAAGCTGGTGGTCTCATGAGTTATGGAACTGCATCAGCTTTCCAGGTGGGTATGCATGGAGTGAGCTTGGAAATGTTAGGGAAAAGTGTGTTATTGTGACCCAGATTGTGTGGTTTTACAGTAAAAATAAGCAGGATATGGATGTAGTCTGAATGTGAGGATGTAGAAAGAGGCCTGAAAGATGATGCCAGATGATAGGCCTGCATGGGAGCCAGGGCAAGGACTTAGGCACTGAAGGAATTCTGATGTGGGCAGACATTGGATAGAAGACAAGGAGCTCTGTTCAGCTGCTTGGCTGCTGGAGAGACAGACCAGTATTTTATGTGTGCAGCAGCGGGATCTAAATAAGATGTGAACTTGAACTGGCCCAGGAAAACACACTCTGTTTCAGTCCCACACTCCCACAGGTGTGGGAAGGATGGGGTGTCTGTCAGCCTTGTCTGTAGAGCCCCAAGAGCCTGGTGCAAGCAATGACCTCAGGGAGGAAGGCATGAGGGAGACATTCAGGAGAGACTGGCAGCATTAGCTGTGTGCCCTGTTAGGGACAGCAGTTAGGGACAGAAGAGGAAGCTGGTACTGACTCTATGGATTAATTTATGTAAGACTTTTCCTTATAAAAATTGTTTCAGTGGAAAGTAAAAGGAATGGTGTAGAGGGTGTGTGTGTGTGTGCTTCTAAGTTATCTGTGCAGCAATGCAAAGCTTTTATAGGCATTAACACCACCAGAACAGATCATCGCCAGGGTGCTTTGAAGGTTCCCTGATGATGAAATGAAAACAAAAAAAAGAGGCCTGGCAGCAGTAGGCACAAGGTTCAGGTTTCTGAGGTACTTGCATGTACCATTTATTTCATATGTGTTATGGGAGAAATGGAAATGAGCACACCCTTTTGCAAATATATTTAAATGAGCATGTAAATCATACTCTGTCACTTGACAGACTGTCTGTTAAGCTCTAGCAACACGACTGATAGTAGCTGGCCTTTGAATAATGGCAAGATTTAAAGCTCTTAGATGGAGAAGTACAAAAGCTGAGTGAGATATAAAATAGTTCTAATACTGGCAGACTCCTCCAGTGCATCCATCCAAGGAATTCTGTCAGTGTTGGAGGCAGTACTGCACCTTGCAGGTACTGGAGTAAGGTGTTGGACTCAAGGATGGGTCCTTATGGCTCCTTTTCATCTCAGGATCTTCTGTTATTCTATGACTCCATGTCCTCACAAGGGACATCTGTTGGCAAACTGAATTTGGCAGCATGCTAAAACAACTTGCAAATTCCAATTAATGCAAAAGTTCATGCTATTACTTGTTGGAAAGTACCACTATAAGGAGAAGAGTTGAGCTGGTCTCCCCCAGTTTACTTGCCACACTACTGTATGCTTACCTGCTAGTTCTTTTGTCCTTTTACATGCACACAATTTCTATTAACAACTGCTTCATGTAGGAGGACTCACATCTACAAAATAGCACTTCTAAAAGATTAATAGTAGTAGATTTTCCAGATTAAACAATTTTCAAATTTATATGACAACTGAACAGTCAACAAGATGTCTTCACTTACAAGAAACAGCCACTTGCAAACTCTCCAGCATTTTCTTTACCAGACTGTGACAAACTGAACAACCCCAGGATAAGTATACTATGCATTGCATTGACTTATTTGCTGTTAGGAGTAAACTAAAGATAATATGGTGGCTTTGAAATTTAGATGCTGAAATATACAGATTTCAAAAGCACAAAGCAAGAAGAGTTTCTGCTGAAGTTGTTGGAAATGATAGATAATTGACACTGCTAAAAATCAAGTGTCAAATAAATTCTTTCTTGAAATGTAAGGCTATAATTTGAAGTTCTGAACAGAATTATTCATATTTCTTTAAGCTCAGCAGTGCTTCTGGCTACTGTTATCAAAATAATGAAACATTAGACAGGTATGTCTGTAAAACTGAGGGAAAAATCTGTTAAAGATATAAAATAAGGTATTGGTTATGAATAAATATTTTAAAATATATCAATCTTACACACAGTGGAATCAATATATTCAGACTTAAGACTGGTTGCATAATAAATTCCATGGGTTTTTTGAGTATTATACTTTAGAATGTTTCCCTCTCATCTCATATGAGATAAAGATCGCATACACTAATTAGCTTAAAATAGATAAATATAATAAATTATATAATAAAGTATATCAGTCATAGGCAAAATAGTGAGACTATTAGAATAATTTATGAGGGACACAGAGAGAGAGAGAGAGACACCTCCTGTAACTTTCTTGTGACTCATCTGTTAAGAAATGCAATTTTGAACACATGGTGAGGATAAGCACGATCTAAGGACTGCTTTAACTTCTAAAGATATTGTAATATGTCATTTTAACAGCTAGAAGGCTTACTACTTTGTGCTGTTGCTTGTGTAACCCATGTACTTTTTTCTGGGCTTCAAGACCTAGTATGGTGCTTCCTGAACCAGTAGTCCATATGTTGGGACTATCTGTGTGTCCAAGGAATAATTTTGTGGACTACTTATGTTATATCACAGTTTCTACTTGATGGAAAACCTGATACGGAGGGGCTTAGGAAAACTGATCTGACTCTCCTAACGTTTCCATAATGGCTACAGTAGACTATGCTGATGTAAATCCACTCAACAGTCCCTCCTTCACATCTCATCTTTGCCCAAATAATGTGACAACATAAAAGTCAAAACCTATAAAACAGCAACTTATATCCCATGAGAATTATTCAAATATTTATTCCTTGAACAATTTTCAATGAGCCACCTCTCTGTGGTTAGGAGTTCTCTCTTGATAACATTTTTCAGTGTTTGCAGCTGACCAAGGAAAAAGCAGACTGATGAAGTGCATTGTCTAATGCGATTTATGGGAATGGCAGTTAGTTAACTCAAAACCAGTCTGTTTCACTGTGCTTACATGTCAAATAAAGAGATTTCACTGGATTAGATGTTATTTCTTTGTTGCAGGATAACACATTTTTGATAAAGAGCTTTTGTGATAAGAAATAGGGTTGGGAATAGAGAAGATATATATCCTGAATGCAGCCTTCTCTGTACTATATGAACATGTGCACAAAAGCCTACCACAGGGTCTGAGCTGAAATAAAACATTATACAAAGTAGTGATGTATGTCTGGAATCTTTTTTTCCCCTCAAGAGAAAATCAGAAGGGAAAACCAGGGCACAAACATTAGTTACAGAGTCTTCTCCCCTAAAATATATATTTTATCAATTGTGTTGCATAATGGTGACATTCTGTCATAGGAAAAAATATCTGAATTTAGATGGCTCTCACCAGGCTTTTTTGGTGTCTGCAGTTCTGGCTATAGGGGTTTGTGGTTGCAAGCTTTGGAAAAATAAATTTGCTGGTACTGCCTGTGCATTTCAGCTAAAATCATACTCATTATTTGGAATTTTTATGTGCACCACAATAGTCCTAGTATCTTGGAATTTTACTTTGTGCTGTCATTTTTTGACATTTCAATTGGAAACTTGAATTACTTTCAGGTCCTAGTTTAGCTATCAGCATTGGGAATCTCCCTTCAATTCTCAGTACCACATCTTGATAGGCAATGAAGAAGTTAGTTTCTCTCAGATGTCTATAATTTAGTTCAGAGTATGACTTTAGCATCAATGCATATACCTTCAGCTTCAATATATAATGTATAATTCAAGGAAGTTACTGCTTTGTGCTCGAGAAGATTGACCCCTGTTCCCATGTCTGGAAAATAAATACTTAAGATCAAGTGCTGCAGTTAAAATCCAAGTGGTTATTTATCTAAACATTACTAAATTATTTAAGGTTCAGGATGACAGGATTTATATCATTATATAGCTAATGACCTGCTTTGTAAGCACACAAGTATGTACATATGGATATTTAGAAAATGCTTAAATTTTGTGTCAGTAAAACTTAATGTGAGGGGTGTTTAGACACAGATGTTTGCCTTTATATCTTTAGAGTAGTGTCTGCTAATTCTGCTCTTCAGCATCAGTGTTTTCCAGTTAAGTATTTAGGAGCTGCAGTTACCTAAGTTAAAATGAACTAAATTGGAACCCAGTACAGAAATATGGTTATAAAGGCATGTAGTGAAAGATATATGGATATTCAGGTTTTAAAATAATGATTATTGAAGCCTGGAGTATTTTCTAAACTAATGTATAATATATAGAATATAAATATAATGAGAATAGTTATGATTGCTACTGCAATAATTTGTAATTTATTTTTGGCACATTAAAAAATAATTTTTAATAATGCTAATTTAAGTATTGTTATTCCTGGAGGCACTTACAGTAGTCAAGCACCCTATTGTGTTTCTCTTATCACAGAACAAGAAAATTTCACCCGTTGCAGGTATCTCTAATCTTTGTACAATCTAATTTTTTGCAAAAGGAAGGATATGAATGTCAGCAACATTTGGTATCAGAGGCATTGAATCAAAGAGAACATTCAGCATGATTTCATAGTATAATTTTAGTTGGAAAAGACTCTAAGATCCACAAGTCCAGCCTTTGACCGATCACTACCTTGTCACCAAGACCCTGACACTAAGTGCCACATCCAGTCATGTTTTAAACACCTTCAGGGATGGCAAATCCATCACCTCACTGGGCAGTCTGTTCTAATGCTCATCAATCCTTTCACTGAAGAAATCATTCCTAATGTTCAACCTGAACCTCCCCTGGCACAGCTTGGGACTTTGTATACTCATTCTGTCACTGGTTGCCAGGGTAGCCTCACGTGGCTACAACTTATTTTCAGAGAGGTGTAGAAAACCACAAGGTGTCCTCTGAGCCTCCTTTTCTCCGGGCTAAACATTCCTGGCTCCCTCAGCTGCTCCTCATAGGATTTGTTCTCCAGACCCTTCCCCAGCTCTGTTGCCCTCCTCTGGACACGCTCCAGCCTCTCAATGTCTGTCTTGTGGTGAGGGGCCCAGAACTGAGCACAGGATTTGAGGTGTGGGTCCCCCATGCCAAGTACAGAGGGACAATCACTGGCTTGGCCCTGCTGGCCATGCTATTGCTTATACAGCCCAGAAGGCCATTGGCTATGGCAGACAAGCAGCACTTACAGCAGAGGGACAGTGGAGTCACAAGCAGCACCCAGGAAGGCTGCAAACACCCACCCCTTCAGAGGGCTGAAAGCTTCTCATATATTTAACCTCATATGTATTTTACCTGTGTGCCTTCTTGTGCTTGCTCAGCACTTGGCTCATTGCCTTCCATACCAGGCACCTGTCCCACACAGCTGTAGCCATCAGGGAGGAGGCTCCACCACAGCCCCACTCCCAACCACCACAGGCTGTGTGCCTACAACAATTGGCCCTCTTGGCCACCTGGGTACAGCTGGCTCATGTTCAGCTCCTGATGACCAGATCCCCCTTGGTCCTTTTCTGCTGGACTGCTTTCCAGCCAGACATGCTACATCATGTTTTACCAAACACTCAGAGAAAAATTGTGTAGTTATATTAGCCTGTATTTTAAAGACTGTTCAGGCATCATAGAACAGAAAGTCACTTGGAGCTTTCTGGTTATGTGGTTAACTTTTTTCAGTGTTAGGTCCTCCCAAGACCTAAGTAGAGATTGACTCACAATGGTATAAATTACCATTAATGACACAGTTATAAATGACACACGTATAAATTATAGGTGAGATTAACATTATTTCACTTCTTTCCTTTATTTCACTTCTCTTTCTCTCTAGTTTTTTCTCCATTCTCTTGTGGCCCTTCATGACACAGTATAATGAATGCCTTTTTCTTTCAGTTTGGCTTTCTCCATAGTGTTTGCAAAAATCCTACTACATGTGACTAGCAAATAAATAGTCTTTATTGTCCTTTGGTTCTGCTGTGAAATACTGTACCATTAGAATTTAACTACCTTCTTCTTTGTGACTTTTGCTTTGCTTATCTATCCAGCACCACTGTACAAGTCATTACAAATAATTTTGGCCTTTTACTGCTACATACAAACAAATGCAACTTGCATCACTCTGCCAGATGATGCTGTACATTTTCCCATTTGAATTAACTCAGCTTTATGGTCTCTGCCCTCACCCAGATTAACCAAAGACAGGTTTTGATTTGCCTTTGCAGTGCTGGAATACGAAACATGTTTCCCTGGAAACTTAAATGTCTGAAGCAATCATTTACACATACAGTATCAGCACCAAAAGTACATATTTTTTCAGTTCAAGTTAAGAACAAAATAAAAATCTCTTCTTTGTTTGAAAAGACTTATATTTAAAACACTGTGAGAAAAACCTTGTCTTTAATTTCAGAGTTCAATATTTAATTGTTCCCATAATAAATCGGGATTGCAAAATATTTTCATTTTTAGACTAATGTCATTCACTGGAATAACGTTCAGAACGTTTCAAAATTCTGCTGAAATGTTTACCTCTAATTGCCATGCAAAACACTTCTGCCCTTTCCTCTGGGTAGGGCAAAACAACTGTCATTTTATCAAAGATTGTCTTCACCAGTCAAGAACATTTGGATTGTTTTACTCATTCTGTTCACAACTCTGACTTTCTTTTCAAAGCTATTTATAGAAATATCTTTAAACTGTTATTTCCTACTGACAGATGCCCATTCAATATTCTCCCCTCTCTCCTCTCCTGCCTTTCCCCTTCCCTTTCTTTGCTTTGTTTCTAAACTAAATCACTTGCTCACAATCCCAGGCATTGGGAAATAGGAAAAATACAAATATGTGTACATAGATTCATATATATGGTCACACATGCACACAGTTTAATGATGTGTCATTAGGGCACTTTGGTTATATTATTAACAAAACTACAGTTTCCAGGCTTTGCAACCTTTAGCCTACCTTAGGAGGAAACCTCAATACAGCTGTAGCCAACTGCTTTTTAATGCTAATTTCTAAAATATTTTACCAAATGAGAGCCATAGTAGGCAACACTCAGCATGCTGAGAATTTTGACTAGGACCATAGTTACTGATCTGTGTGGATAATTTAGCTTGAATTTGTCTTTATTTTAAATAGGCAACTGCATATTTGATTGTGGTCTATTTTTTAACTTAAAGCTATATTAATAATAATTAACAATAATTTTGTATACAATGATATTTAGGATTTTTTGGCACTTTGACGTATTTACAGAGACATTATTATTTTTTGTTTTTCAGAAAGGAAAACAATGGGTTAGAGAATGTGATTTGCCAAAAGGTCATGCAGCAAATATTGACAAAACTGACTTCCAGAATGAAATCTTGGCTTTGGTGAAATCAAATGCAAAACTCACAGAGACAATGGGCTCTCATCCCAAACTCCTGTCCCGACTAGATGCTGCTGAGGGAGATTGAAGATAAAATGCATTACTAGAATGCAGTTGGGGTATTTTAGTACTTCACACTTTTATTCACAGCTGAACACTTTCAAGAGTATGATATGCTACAGTGCCCTGTTATTGCACTGGCTCTCATGTGGTGGTGCTCATGTTTGAAAATACACCAGGATTAGAAATATGTCCTTTTTCTCCTCCTTTGCAGAGCTGAGGGATGAACTGGATACGTAAACAAATGTTCATCAGCATAATCAGACTTTTGTGACACTGGAAGGATTATTTTTCTATAATTGAAGTGGCATAAAAAAGTGTTAAAGCAACAGTTACTGGGACTTAGATGTGTCTGTGGATGCTGCTTTCTTCTTACTATGTCAGACAGAAAGTTAGTGGTAATGATAGAATTATATAAGGAAATGAATCATGAAAAGTGAGAGAAAGATTCTGAAACATTTAAGGCTAAATTTAAGGATTTGGAAAGATACTCAAATTCCACACAGAATGCTGGGACCAAATGTTTTAAGTCTATTCAACCTATTTTCTTTAACACTGACAAGTATTATTACACTTCTTCTGCTTCGTGCTTCAATTTATTTCTAGTTTAACTTACATGTCAGTAAATTTATGTCTGACGTCAGTCTGGCTCTTACTGTCCTCTTCTTATTAGATGTTTACCTCACATTTCTACCAAACATCTGTCACTGAATTCAAATATGCTTATTAAAGATAATGTCGGCACTGCCAAACCAGGTGCAATCACAACCTTTTCAGTTTTACCTAATTTAGACACTTTTAAAACTTCAGATAACATATGTATGGTTCTTCCCTTTGGAACTCTGTTTTATCAGAATGCTAATCTTATGCAGAAAGATTCAAATATGTGAGTAATAAATTCACTGAAACCTTTTAGAATACGCAAAATGATGGTACAGTTAAGTAAAATGGAGCAGGCTAAGAAATGACCAGTTTTTCCAAATGATGAGTGGAATAAGTGTGGAAATAAAAGGTTACCTGAATGGCATTTGTTACATTCCATCCTGCTTCCCAGCTGGTGATCAGTTTGACCTGGGCATGTGGCAAGGGAGCTGGGGACTTGTATTCTGGATCCTGGTGACAAATATCAAGCTCAAATTTTAGGGGTCCATCTGGCTCCTCTTTGTTCTCGCTGTGCGCTCTGCTCAGTTCATCGCTCTTAGCAAAATTCACGTGCTCTTCATCGGTGTCTAGGCAGCTGTCCCACCTCACCAGTCCCAAAAAGAGAGATGGTGTTTCCCTAAAGCATTTGAAAAGAGATGAAAAAGTCTGCTTCAGGTGAGCCATCTCAATATCAAGTATAAAAACAAAATCTTTCATTACATCTCTTTATTTCTTTCAGCAGTTGTATGTTGTCAATCGTTTTGCTAGGTTAGCCTTGATAGTGTAGCTGTGACTAATGGAGTTTGTTGCCTTTGGTTCATTTATTTGTGCCTGTTTCAAATGACAGCTAAAGAAATATCTCCAGGCTCTCCAACATACTGCCCAGAGTAGCATGCAGCAAGATTTAGTATTCTGCAAGCTTCAATTTACAATTCAAATTGTTTTTCCTTTTACCTATGGCATCTATGTAGATCAGTCATTCATGAAGCGTCTACAGGTGGCTGTAAGAATCTTTTCCCAGAAATTATGCATGTTTCTAATACAAATAAATAGTTCTGCCAAGAGGGAAAAAAAAAAGCTTCATTAAAAACTAGAGCGATGGACTGACTGCTAAGAAAATCCATGTAAACAAGTTTGCTTTCCAGATATGAGACTTTTCTGTTGTGTTTTAGTGTCTACAGAGGTCAGTAGAACTTTAAAAATGTTCTTAATAGAGCTTAAGTAGCATGAAAAAAGAAAAGTAGCTTGTTTGTAACTCTATTTAGTTGTTACAGCAACATTTAGGGGAAAGACATAGAGATATGATGATACACTTACTTTATGGATGTGAATGATATATTATGATTATTCACACTGTAAAATCCTAAAAATAATATTTACAAAAGTATCCTCTTCCTTCTTGGCATGGCCTATGGAATTTGTGAAGACAGGTAAATAGAGAGAGAATTGAGTTACACTGTTGTAGGTTTATTTATACCCATTTTCTTTAGTTATTTGCTATACCTGCCCTACATTTCCCTTCTCTTTTTCTTTCTAAAGACTACTGTATTTTAACAGCTAAACTTTACTACATTACAGCTGAATAACTGGTACAACACTGCTGATCATGCTGAGAAAAGTGCTCACATATAAAAGGTGGGCATGGGGACCTTGGAGCATGTGAGGGCAGTGACAGTCCTTGCCTGCCCCAGCATGTCCTTCCCATTAGAAGAAATTTCAGGAATTATCAAAACCATTTTAGAAGTTTATATTTCTGAACAAGAATTCTAATCCAATGGCTTTTCTGCCATATTGTATGTATGTATGGACTGCAGTCTTATTAGCAGCTCTCAGGACTTGACCATTTCCAAAATTAATCATGCAGGCCTTGTTGTCTCCTTTTTCTTGTGTGCTCAGGATTAAATAAACATGGAGACAACCTTCACTGATCTGTCTTTTACAAATTAAGGAAACCTGGCAACAGTATCTATAATATGAAAAAAATAATGTTATCACATATAACATTATCACAAAATAATGTTATCAAAACAATGTAATTACATGCGTAGTTTTCCAAATATATAGAGAATTGTCTGAGATTCACAAACAGAATCCTGGTAAGTGGAAAACATTATTACATATTTTCAGTCTGTTCTGAAGCATTACTTCTGTAGATGTTTACATTTCTGGAAAGGACCATTTTGTTATCATTAGCTTTATCTAATACAAAAGGCATAGATAATTAGCATTTTAAAAGATATTTTTATCAATTAAAGGCAGATAAGATAACCTTTTTAACATCCTGAGGAATTGAATTCCATCAAATGTAAATGTTGATTGCTACAAATGAAGTATTACATAAGTAATTGCATTGTTTATCTGGTGTTAGTAGGATCTTTATTTTCTATTAAAAAAATTTTTGAGTCAGCTATAAGTGCTCTTTGGTGGGGGGGATTTGTTTGTTTTATTTGTTTTATTCTTTATTTTATTTAATTTTTTGTTTGTTTGTTTTTCCTTGTAGATTCGTTAGGACTTCATGCAGCCATCTAAATCAAGGGAAGTGTAAGCAAGTTTAGAAACAGATATCTCTAGGTATACAACCATTTCTTTTGACTACACAGGCTTAGAAATGAATTATCCAGTTTTATCCAAGGCCTCTTACAGCACTGGAAGGAATCCCATTTTCAGATCTCTTATCTGCCAGATGCATCACATCCAGAAGTCAGGAAAATTAAATAATAGTTAAAATTGTTTTCTCATGGTTACACAGAACTTCAAAAGTAATGTAAACTCTCTTTAAAAAAATAGCTTTTAGTTGGTTTAAATTCACTGCTTCTCTACTGACCAAAACAAAGGCAAGTAAGTCTAAAAGTTTCCAGAACTACCTGAATGTTAACAAATTATTTATATTTGCTATCCCAAGCTTGGGATTCTTTTGGATTACTTGGTCTACTTTTTGGATTACTTGTTCCAAAGAAATATTATTATTAATTTCTGACATACAGTGTAGCACAGGACAACCCCACTCATCATTGTACAATATTTATTATTATCTATGTTTAATGCTGCTTAGAGATCCGAGCAGCCACCTTTGGATTAAGTGTCTTAAAATCAAGCAGTAGGATACAGCTTTTTTATGAAAGGTAGCCAATTTAACAAGTGAAGACAGACATGGCAATCTGGGAGTCTAATATTTTTTCCCAGCCAGTAGGGCAAATTGTGTTCTTAGTTACATCACTGTACATTTACTGGTTCTTTCACTAACATAAATAATGAACAAAGGAAGATATATCAAAATCGGTTTTATTATTCCATTAAAAGTTGCTGTCTGGATCACTGCAGTAAATTTCATATTTATTGTGCTACTTCCACGCCATCAGAAATAAGCAGTAAAGGCAACAAATGAGAATGGGATTCAGTTGAAGGGTTCTTTACTTTTCCCATGCAGTAATTCTGCTAGACATTCTTTCTACAGATGTTCTTTATCCACACAAGTCAGTATTTTAAGTTTAATTAAATGTTATATCTCATCTTCGGAAAAACTTTCTGATTTATGGTAGGCCCGTAAGTGTGGTTATCATTGTCCTTGGCACCTGTTCACCTATTTCTATTTCAGTACCTAAACCAAGATGCAAATTTTCTTGGAAAGCAGCAGACTTTCACTGTGAATCATAAGCTTGACAGGGCTGAATTTTAGGAACAGGAGGAGCCCATGAATAGGTCTGGAAAAGAAATCCTTCTTGGTCAGTAGAACTGTAGTGCTGTTGCTTATGCCCAAGGAAATAAGGTCTCCAGAGCTGCCATTTGTGCTGGCCATGGTTTTATTCAAAACTTGTTTGACTGTAGAACCCTTAGTTATACTCGTCAAGAACAGTATTTCAGAGCCATAATAAAAAGTAGGCCAACATAACAGTTTATCAGCCCCTTATGCTTTTATCCTACATAGCAG
This sequence comes from Dicaeum eximium, assembly GCA_013396995.1. Classification (NCBI taxonomy): domain Eukaryota; kingdom Metazoa; phylum Chordata; class Aves; order Passeriformes; family Dicaeidae; genus Dicaeum; species Dicaeum eximium. The sequence goes on along the minus strand of VWZP01002982.1, from coordinate 1,066,561 downwards.
TGCATTTATTTAATGTTGAATCTTTATAAGCTCACTTTTGCTGTGGGACATGGGTTTGGTTCAAGTATTGGGGTAGTAAGAATATTGTTGCTACTTTGCACACCTTTTCACAAGGAAGAAGAGTTCTCTTCACAAAAAAGGAATCTTAAATAGTCACCACTGTTAGTCCTGAGGGTAGCTGGGGCAAACACCGAACTTCCAGGTATGTGAGATGTTTTATCTAGAATAATAAATAAATGCTTAGAGGATATATACTGCTATTACTTCCCATAATTGAATCAGTTTGCAACCAAAGGGCTTTTTCAGTCTTTCCATGTCAATGTGCACTAGGCCTATGTATAAACTTGGGTCTGAGAGCATGAAAATCTTAGGCAAAGCTAGACCTGGAGTGTACTCCCATGGAACTCCAAAGCTGTGTAACAAAACCAGGAATGGAGGTGCACTGCTGAGGGCCTGGGTTACAAAGTTTAGGTGCATTCTGACTATCTCAGAAGCTCAAGAGTGCCCTTTTTGTAGACTTAGTAGACTAATACTCTTTAGATGTATTAGTCCAGCTTTTGGTGATGCCTGAGTGACTCTAAACTAAAATAGAGATGACAGTGCAAAATGAAAAAGTACCTGAAACAAAAGATTGTTCAGTTTGACAAATATCTCCAGAAAAAAATTGTAGACTATCCATCCACCCTGTGAGTGATGAAGGTTAATGATGACTGAGATGTGGAATTTTTTTGATAGTGAAAGAAGGATTTAATTTTCGGTACTATGGATCCCTGACATTAATATTTGCAACATTTTTTTTCACACTTTTAACTGATGCTTCTTTGAATGCTCAGTTTTCTTAGCAAAAATTCATCTCCCAGTGTTTCTGCCACATATACAAATTTGAAAAGAAGTCGTAGAAAATGTGTAACATATGATGAAAGATAACATTAATAATTGATTGCATGTGTTTGAAAAGGTTTCTTTGCATTCACTTATGTTTGTGAATGTAATGTTTGTATACTTTTGTAAGGATTTTTAGGTATTGTGGAGTGCTCTTTGCATATTCTAGAGAAAAGAATTATTGTGATGCCAACTTAAAAGCGAAAGAATGGAGTGGTTACACTGAACAGATGAGTACTTGAAAGTTTCTTGAAACAATTTTATCACGAACCAGAATTTGTAAGTGCTATTCAAAGCCTAAGGGACATGGAAAGAATTAAGCCCATAGATGAGAAAGCAAAAAACAGTAGTAATGAAGATTGTAAGAAACATAGGTCTGCATGGTGTAAGAGAAGATAAGAACATGCATAGAGACAGAAAAGAAACTGGAAAGATCAAGAGTTCAAGGACAGGCATGTCATAGAACGAAGATTTTTGCTACTTTGCATAGAATATTTTCTAAGACATGACACAAAATCTTCCTATGTAACCCAAATTGTGGATTCTTCTCTGAGTTTCTCGAAGTTCCTACATGCTAATATTCTTTCTATTTCTTGCATTAGAGGGAAAGAGAATCAGTTCTGGCAATTTTCACAGTTAAGGATATTCTGCTGGAAAAAGAAATACAATTTGTGAGGATCAGAGAAAATGCCAAGTAAAAAGACAGAAAGATACTTCATCATGAGTGGCTATTTAAACATATCCCAGGGATGACCCTCAAGCAAGATTTGTGCTAGAAATCGAGCTCTCAAGAGATGCACATGCTAGAAGTAAGCATTGACCTTCATTCAGGCCATTTGTACATATGTATCATGATGTAGTCCTTAAATGTCTAGAGGTTTATATTTTCCCATGGGCTAGCTCACTGAAGAGAAATCACCATTACCTTGGAAAAGATTAGCATTATGGGGCTAAGATGGCTGATGGTATCCAGAAGAGACAAGGCAGTCTTACTGCTCATGGAGAAATGTATTTTTTCTCTGTCTGCTACACTTAAGTTACAGTTTGGTGAGTTGCATCATGGTTTTTACATAAATTAATATGGATGTGATTCCTCTGAGCAGCAGAGAAATTTTCTGAGCTACCCATTTAGGCCCCTTTCATATAATCAGCAGAATAAAACAGATGCTTCTAAAGAATTGTTTGTCTCGGCTTAAAGTTGGCACCTGGAGCAGGTTGGATGCCATTGGACAGTGTCACGGAATTGGCCATTTCCTCCCTCTGTATATAAGGGAACTCCTGAATTACTAGCTTAGAGTTCTATACCTGTCTGCACTGTAGTCATGTGAAGGCAGGTGAAGTAAATCCCATACTATGCATTTTCTGAATGTTTTTTTAAATTTGTAACTGCTGCTGCAATGTAGCCCATCTTACTGCTCTCACCAGATATGATTAAATTTGGCATTAGAATTTATGAATAATTTTGGCATTCTTTGCCAATAATCTGTGCCAATAATTTGTTCAGACATGTAAATACAAGTAAATTAAAATAATTAACCCTATTGCTAAATGTTATAATAGAAAAAGACTCACTCATTTTCTAAAGCAATAAGCGCAATATTTGAAACCTAATTTATTTGGAAATAATTTGCTCTCATTGATTAAGGAAATTGAATGCTTACATTTCTTAAATTGTCACCTTATCACCTTATGGAGTGTAGGAATTTCATGGTTCTTGAGTGCAAGAATGTGGACTAAAAAGTGATTCTGAATAACTGTCCGCTATATGGAGAATATCTCTTGAGCACAGGATAAGATGGAGTGAAAATATGTGATTATGTGGTAAATTACTATTGTAACGATGCATAAAGGAGATAAATTAAGATTACATCAGCAAATCATAAATATCATTTACAGCTCTTCAGCACTGCCTTTTCAGGTTCACTTTTAAAACAGATACACCCTTCTGTAGAGGTGCACCTGTTTCACAGAACTGGGAAAGGATCTCAGGTTGTGGGAAATATCTGTGTCACATAGCACTGGTAGAAACTGTATGTGTACAGTGATTCAATGACATAATTCTTTTATTGGACTAATGAAATAATACTAATTGAAACAAACTTAAGTGACAATAGTAGAAGGTATCTTAATTCAGTTTTGTTCTTGTTCTGCTGAATTTAAATGGTAGTTTTACAAAAATAAATACATATTAATAGTCTAATTTTAGATGGTACAGTGAAAGAACTATCAGTCACAGCATATTGCCCTTCAATCCAGCAAGCCATATATTAATAGCACACACTACAACTAATAAATAGTCTGTCATGTCTCAAAAAATTCCATGATGTAGGTAAATGGACAGTGGATAGTGGATACTAATTGTCCTCCCCCTTCCTTGTGAAATGAACTCTGAAGATGTGAAGATCAAGAGTTTACTACCTGCAAATGTCCAGATGAAGCAATCTGCCACTTATGGAGGAAGGATAGAAAAGCAATAAAGCACATCTACAAATAACAGGTGAACTTGATGTCTACTATTCAAATTGAGAAAGTTGCTGACAAATAAAATTGCCGTTATAATGAAGAGCAGTAGACACAAGGAATTCTTTACATAGCACATAAAATTATTATTTCCACTTCTTCAGAAATAACTGAGATGTACAACACGAAAACCACACTAGTTATTTTCGTTCATATGTTCCACAGTATAATAGATTTTTTATTTTGCTTTTAGGAAAGCAAATGTGTTTCCACCAGAGCTGAAATATTTTGTGTTTATTTGTAGTCTCCCAGGTCCAACTGTATTGCTTCATCAGCAAGTTCTGCTCCCTCAGTGCTCGTCTATAGCATCTGCATTCAATATTCATTCTTTACAGGAAGAGTTTCTTCACTTATTTTATGTCTTCATTATAGGTATTGTCTTTAAGGAATCAATAGGGGAAGATACAGGTGTAACTTGCATGCATGGCATTATTGCCATCTGTCTGTGCATTTCATTTAGTGTTATCCATAAAATCATTACTTTTAGGAGCAGTTGAAATTACAGAGATGATTACTTCGTGTTGTGATGCTTACAGACATTTGGAAACCAAATATTTTACTCTCATTTTGATGAGATATATTTTAGACTTTGAAGGATGGTTTGGGACTTTCCTCACAATCTCTTACATTTATTTTTTTAATACAAAGTTGAACTGTGTGGATAAATAGTGAAATAGCATAGGTTCACAACACAGACATCCATCAATGAAAAAAAGGGAAGAACTTCAAAACAAATTGTTGTCCTTTGCTGTGACAGGTAAAGAGACGCTCTGAGGTGCTAAACTTGCTTGTATTATGCAACTGAAATTAAATATCAGCACGTACCCAGACTAGAATAAGAAGCATGGAGTAATTAAATCAAAATGATAGAAACTTTTACAGGTGATTAAATGAGAATAAGTAGAGAAAACAAAAGAAGCAGAAAACAGATGAATAGAACCTCTGCTGCTCCTGACTATAAAACTGCTGTGCTCTATTCCCTAGGTGAGAAATGCATTGAGCTTCATAAGCAGTTTATCTCTACTGTTTTTCCCCTTTAGCAATGATCTTTCCTCAAGAAGTCAATTAAAAAATAGGGCATTTTACTTCTTTTGTCTCATCTTTTTGTCTTTTAATAATTTTTTTAAACCACTGTTGGTTTGGGAAGTGACAGTGTCCAGTTCCAAGAAGCATTTCTGATTAAAAATAAATGTGGGATCATTCAAATCTCTCTGCTTGAAGAATAACCATATGAAATCTTCATGATATTTTCACATTTTGTGCAGCTGCTGGTAAGGGAACATGAGAGAGGAAATACTTAATTGATAATAGGATCATATAGTAATTAAAACTAAAATTAACTACATAAAACTAAGTTTTAGAATAACTTTAAAGTTGCCAGGGAAGAGGAATGTCAGTCCATTCCATTTCTACCAGTGTGATGCCAGTACCAGCAAGAGATGTCCAGCATCTGGAGAGGGATCAGGTGAGCATGAGAGCACCTGAAAAGCATCACAAAGGAATTTCAGCTACTCCAGCTGGTAAGTCAGCCTCCTGAGGGACTCAAATGCTGTGCAAAGGCACATAATATGGGGCATAAACAAGAGGAGTTAGAGTTGTGCACACATCTGCAGGACAATGATCTTACTGGCATTGTGGAGACACCAAAAAGGAGGGGCTGGTGGGAAATGTGAAGCATTGGCCGCACAGACCATGAAATGGTGGAATTCAAAGTCCTTGGGGCAATGTGGATGGCACACAACAAGCTCACCCTGGATTTCAGGAGAGCAGACTTTGGCTTCTTCAGGGATCTGCTTGGTAGAGTATCATGGGATAAAACCCTAGAGGGATGAGGGGCCCAATAAAGCTGGTTAATCTTCAAAGATTGCCTCCTCCAAGCTTGGAATCAATTCATCCCAAGAAAGAGAAAGCCAGGAAAAAAACACCAGGAGGCCTGAATGGATGAACAAGAAGGTCCGGGACAAAAATAAACACAAAAAGGAAGCCTTTTTAGCAAGGTGACCTGGACAGAGAGATTGTCCAAACTGCCAGGGATCTGGTTAGGAAAGTTAAAGATCTGACAGAAATAAATCCAGTCAGGGACATCTAGGGCAGCTTCTGTAGAAAATAAAAGCTTCTGTAATGTTGGTGATAAAAGGAAGACTAGAGAAAATGCCAGCTTCTGCTTCTCTTGTGCAGTGGATTATTTGAGCCTTTGTCTCTGCAGAATCACTGTGAAGATCCTGTTGATCTTTTTCACATTCTCTGACACCACTCATTCTGCTTGCCTTCTCCTGTTGGCAAGGCAGGTTCTGAGCCACAGCACATCCCCTGGAGGCAAGGACACAATCTCCTCCTGCTCTGGCCCAGGGAGAGGCACCAGGTGCTGCCTGAAGCCGCAGTCCTGGATGGCCACATCTGCCCTTCAGAGCTCTGCGCTCTGCTGTACATGACAGGATCGGTTTCTTGTGGCTCATGCCCAGGCTTGTCTGCCAGATCCGTGCTGTTTTAAGCAGCTTTCCAGCACCCTTCCCTAACTCTTCTGCACAAAACAATGTGCCCATTAGCTACTACTTGCACCAAAGGGGTGGGGGGTCGTTTGATAGCACCCTGTGGGTGCTGACACTCCATAACCAGGAGCCACTTGCAGACAAAAGCTCTAAGCACCTTCTGAGCAGGAAAGACTAACAGATACTTTTATAAACTGAGTTTGCTAGATGTGAAAGCCTCTAGTACTCATGCTTTTCCAGCAGCAGGAGGCATCTCAAAATTCTTAGACAAATTCCTTGGAAGTTCTCCAACCAACCCAGGCAAGAAAAGAAGCCCAGAAATAGATGTGCAAAGTGTTATGGCTGTTAGCTGCCTCTGCTGCACCCCGGGCAAAAGGAGGTAAAGTTTAAATAAACTAGTAGTACTTAATATAGCTCTATAATATCTATTTTTGGAATAAGAGTGAGTCTTCCGCTTTATACTTTACTGGTGTATATACTATATATACTATACGACATCCATAAATGTAAATACCTTTACCTGAAAGGAGTTTTATTTAAAGCTAATTAGCACAAAGGACTTTTGCATCTTCTACATGAGCAGAATGCCTGAACATTCTGCTTTTCTTAACACTGTTATGAAAGTTTTGCAGAAGGAAATGTTGAAAAACTTCTCTCCCATATTAACAACTAAGATGCTTTCTCTTAAACAGACCATTATTAATTGTTTTCAGAACTATTTCAGAAGATTGATTCATGCATAAAAATGCATTTAGTCGAGGATTTCAGATTTCAGCAACTCTGCTTAGAAAAGCTTTATAATTTTCTTCTTGAAGAAAGATCTTTAATTACATTGGAGCAATAGAGTGGGATTTATGCATATATTCTAATTATATACTAGTAAAACTGAAAAGCTCTTCGTTACAACCATGTGGAGAAAAATCAGACACATGCCAGCACTTCATTACTGAGAATTTAAGAGGAATTGTGTGGTGGCTTATTATCAGTACTACATAAATAGAAGGGCACTCTACATATTGCATATGTCAACACAGTCTTTTTGATTAAAAAATAGGCCGATTTTGAGAAAACAGTAGAAGGTGCAAATTAACTCAGTTAATTAAACCAAACCAATTTTTTCTGCATTAGCACCTTACTACCTTTTTAGTACAGCAAATGTAATAATAAACATGTTATTTCTAAGTTAAATCTGTACAGATATCTCTTTATACAGACATATATTGAAAATATAGGATAAAAGGTCAAGATTCACTCAGCCTCAACCTAATTAGACCTAAATAATCATCAAATAATATGATTAGATCATACAATTGTTCATAAGAATTACATGCTTATAGCATGATCAGAATATATGGCATGCTTTCTGTTTAAACAAGAGCCTTTAGGATGAAGGGTTTTCTCATGTTGTAAACAAGAACAGCTGGTGCACAGGCTGTGTTACAACACACTGGAATAGCGATACAATAGATTTATTGTTACTTCTAAAATTGTGTATAAAGAAGTCATTCATATTTTAAACACAGAATTACTGAGCACTTCTTGCCAAATCGCAGACCCTCATGAACAATTCCCTTTGAGTCACAAGCACATGACTTTTCACTTCTGAGGGTCAGTCCATGAAATAATAAAATAATTAAGACTCATGAAGGAGTTGGGTATGTATAAAATCCAGCTGCTGACACCAATTTCATAGAAGGGAGCTGAGTAAACTATGAATCTGAGCAGGGTAGAGAGGAGATAGCAGTAGAAGTTAGAAATGAGAATGGAAAAAATAGTGTGTCTGTGAATCTCTGCTGAAGCTCACATTTGGCCAACTCCTGCAGCCCTTTCTTTGTTGTTGAGATCCCTTATATTATACACCTAGTCATAAAAAAAAAAGATATTGCTCTATATTCTAAGTGAACCAGCTCATTAAATGTAAAGAGAGTTGACATAGTGGTTTGATTACGGGGAAGGTTTTTGGGGCTGTGTGTGTAAAATACCTAGCTCATTATATTTAAGTAAAAAAATCAGCCTAAATTATGCATAACACACATATCACTGCATGATTAAACAACATAAATAATTTTATAATATTTAAAATATCTCATTTTTACCTCTATCAGTACGTATTTTTAATGAAAAGAATTACTGAATTTTTAAAGGGTAACTTGAAAGTAGGACACACATGAATGAGAGACTTTCACTATCACCAGTTCTAGTATTGTCCTCTTATGGAAAATTTCTCATGTAATTCGTTTCTTACACTGATCAAATTTGATTTTAATCTTCTAAGGTTTCTAGGTTTCTAGGTTTCTAAATTACTCCTATGAGAAGACCCACTGAATTATAGTATGGTTGAGGTTGGAATGGACCTACGGAATTCATCTGATTCCAACCCCTCTGCTCAGGCAGAATCACTTAGGGCTGCTTGGCCAGGATCATGTCCAGATGGCTTCTGAATAAAAGGATGGAGACTCCACATCTGCTTGGGCAACCTGTGCCGATGTTTGGTCATTCACAGAGTAAAAAATATATTGATATATCTGATATATTCACAGAAAATTTTGTGTTTTAGTTTGTGCCCATTGCCTCTGGTCCTGCCATTGGACACCACTGAAAAAGGCCAGGATCCATTGACTTTGCACCCTGCCTTCACTTATGAAGGTACATGCATATATTAATAAGAGCCTACCTCATCCATCTCTTCTCTAGGTTAAGCAATCCCAGCTCTCCAGGTTTGGCCTCACAAGCACTGAGTAAAAGAGAAGGATTTGTAATAGTAATTTTTAGCAGAAAATCTGTAATAAAAAGTTGTTAAATTGCTGTTGATTTAAGGTAATACATCCACAGTATAATGTAACTATCACTATTGTCTGTATCTATCAAAAGGACTACTATTATTATCATCACTATTATCTAATAAACTATCAAAAGGACTGAGTCTTGAATGCTGAAAATACAATGCAACTTTCATTTCCTAGGCAGAGATCAGGAAAATATTTACTTTTACTAAAAACGGTTGTGTTGGTATAGCTCGTACAAAGTCTGTTTGCTTTAGAGTCAATTTTGGCCTTCTGAGAGGGATTGTAAAGCAAAATTTGTTCCCCTCTCTATCAATCTCTGTGTGTTCTGCTCTCACTATTCGCCCCTTTGGAAGTCCTGTGCACCTATAGCACTCATTATGAACAGACCTGGCTAAAGGTCTTCAGAGAGAGCTAGGGGTTAGCAGTAAGATGTGCCCAGAGCTATTTCTAACTTCACACAATGTTGTGTACATTGCATCTTGACACAAAGGTAAAGTTCATTGTATCTTGATACAGAAGTAAAGCTCAGTTGCTCATTTCCTTAAATCTGGTGTAAGTACACTTACACATTTTTTAAAATTCTATCCTTACAAGTAAAAGGGCTAGGAACTTTGCTTTTAAAAGAAGCATCAATATTCCCTTTACAGTACTATATCTACAGAAAACTGGATCATGGCAAACAAATACTAGAATGATTTAGTTCATTTGACACAGGAAAACAATATGAAAGTTAGTTTAAAAGTAATATTCGTATATATAACTGGTTTGTGATTGTTCATTCTTTTCCCACTGAGATTTTCTTATTTCACAAAATGAGCTGATTTTCTTTTTCCTGAAAAAATTTTATGAGCTGACTCTGATGCCTAAAGAGGCTACCATGGAACAGAGGCTAGACAGAGTGAAAGGAATAAAGTAGGTATTTATTAAAAGGCCTTCAAAGAATACACCTTGGGCAGTACAAGAGCCTGGCCAAGACTACACCCGAGATGGACCCAAGATGGATGACCAGTCACGAGTTTTCACACTTTTATAAGTTTTGATCCATTTGCATATTGGGATCAGTAGTCCAATTACAGCCTCAGGTAATGAAGTCCCATCCTTCTAGTTTGTTCTTTTCAATTTGCTGTTGTTTACACTTTTTGGGCCCGAAGCTGCAATAATGTCCTTGGTTCTCAAGCTGGAAAAGGATTGTTTTGTCTAACCAGACTGTGAAGAGAACTTGCTAACACTTTATATGAAGTTCAGAGTCACACACTAAGGCAGTACAGAATCTGAAAAACACAAAAGCTAAAACTTAAGGCATCAACTCTACACAGGCTAATGTAGAGCTGTATTTCTATCCCAGAGTAGAAAAAAACTCAATACTGATTTTTGCTTAAAATACCAGCCCACAAGCATGGTCTGGGCTAGCAGGCACCTATTGTTGATCTGCACAGAAATCTGAACCCCCTGTTTAGACACAGCCTGTCCCCATACAGCCAGCCTCCTGTTTCTGACTTTTTTTCACAGTACTCAATGAAGCTGTCTTCTGTCTTGGAAACCTGTGTTCTTCAACCCATTTCTTTCTTTGTCAAGTAGGATACCTTCTCAGCATGTTGTGTAAATGCCAGACCATCCCAGAAAGCAGTCAAAGAAAAGTGTAGAGGAGCAAGGAACTGAATTCCTCAGACCTTCAGTCACCAGAACTAATTCACTGTCAAAGCGACAGCCAGAAATCCTCTTTCCAGCATTGTTCTCTGCTAATACACATTAAATACAAATTCAATCAGCCTGAAATTGAGTTTTTAGGCAGGTAAATGTTCCCAGTCCATCAATGGGCCCCTGAGAGACAGTGAGGCACCACTGCTGCATCCTGAATTGCTGTCTCTTTTTCCAAATCACATGACTAGACTGCTATGGAAAGTGGCTGGTTCTTCTCAGGAAACAAGTTGACTAAAAAGATTCTGTTCTGTGCATATGTAGAGAGGTACTAAAAAACAAAACATGTGAAGGGGAAAAGAGAACATAAACCTGTTCTTGATGCACCAATGCCTCAAAGCCCATCTCTCTGTCTATCATTTCTCCTTGTAGTCCCTGCAACAAGAGAGGTCTTCCACAGCTTTCTGTACATTCTTGTAGTTTTTAGTTTAGGAGTAGAGACCTCAGAGAAGATGATAAAAGAACAAAAGGTGGGGTAGTATGTCCTGACTCGAGGCTCCAGGTTCAGGATCAGGGGAGCAGAGGAAGATTGGGAAATGTGTGGGAAGCAGCCTGCAGACAGATTTTTGTACTAGTTGCATGTGTGGGCAGCCACCCACCATGCCTTATGTTATGCACTGAACAAAATGACGTTTTTCATTCAGCTCTCACAGGACCTGGACTTCTTTAAAAGGACTGGGCATACACAACAGCAGGATGCTACATACGGATGTGAGAGGGGCTTTGGGCTTTGTGCTGTGAAACTTATTTAACAAGTGAGAGCAAAGCAGAAAATTACCATTTGGGATACAAGAACTGTTCTTTCCCTACTCTAGCCAGCCAAGCCAATTTTATGTCCTGTAATGAGGAGGAGAAACAAAGAAATCTAGTGCCTTCAGGAAATTATTGATAAAGGACAGGAGGAAGGATAGGAGTCCCCGAGTCACTGAATCACCAAACCATAAAATATGACAAGTTAGAAGGGACCCATCAGGATCATCCAGTCCAACTCCTGGTCCCACACAGGACTCCCCAAGACTCATACCATGTGCCTGAGAGTGTTTTCCAAACACTTCTTGAACTCTGTCAGGTTTGGTGCTGTGACAACTTCCCTGGGGACCCTGTTCCAGTGCCCAACCATCCTCTCAGCGAAGAACCTTTTCCTGATATCCAACCTAAACCTCTCCTGACACACCTTCAGGCCATTCCCTCTAGTCCTGTCACTGGGCACGACAGAGAAGGAATCAGTGTCTGTCCCTCTTCTTCCCCACACCAGGAAGTTGTAACTGCAATGAGGTCTCCTCTCAGTCTCCTCTTCTTCAGGCTGAACAGACCAAGAAAAAAGATACAAAGAGGAGGACTCTTTACATCAGGAAAAATCAGAACAAATCAGGAGAAGTGGAATCAGTGTAGCTGCAGATGCTACAATAGATGATATTTTTCTCATGGAACCAGATCTACAAGGCTATTAACACAGCATGAGGTGGGCAAAGGTCTAGGAAATATTAATTCTTACTGCAACTATGTGAGGAAGATTCCTTATTTACTTAATCTAGGTGGTAAAGGGCACACGTCATCAAACCAGTATCACATGCAGCCCTGGTTGACCTTAACACTGGAAACATTCAGCAATGGCAAATACGTGTCAATGCTGGCAGTGGAGGCAGGAACTGTCATGCAATGAGTATCAATACAGTAAGGTACTCTGTTGGCATTTCAAAAATATTGGGCATCATAAGCATGGTTGATGTGTCTAATGTTGATAAGATGGGACTGAGAGACACTAAAGTATTGTGAGCAGCTGTCTCTTCTTTCAGTTCCTTATATAAGTCAGGGATTTTTTTTCACGGATGTTGGAAGGAATGCATATCTGCTTAAAGCCGAGAACAGCTGGGCGTTTTTTCCCTCTGGAACCTGATAAAGTTGTCTTAAGTTTCAATGGACCAGAAATATCCACACCTAGTTTTAAGTCCTGGAAAGGGGACTTTGGTATATTGAAAGTGATAGCTTACCGTGGATCATCTCAGAATCTGGAGGATGAAATTGTACTATCAGTAAACATTAATGCTTGAGCTCCTCTCAACCAGGACTGCGAAGTCACATGAGGTATGATATTTAGACATGCCCCAGAAATTCAAAGTATGTATATGATTGAAGCTGTGATGTCCCAAAAATATTCTTGTTAGGGCAGCCATTGGAGCAGATCCAGGAGAACACTGTAAATGTAGGTATGGATCTGTGTGTTTCTGTTGTTCAAATGCCACAATCAGTTATAAAGTACACCAGCACTCAGTCAAGAACTTTTGGGAAGTACCAACAGCAGACTGTGTCACAGTGGAAGGTGAGGTAGGAGCTCAGTGTGACAGAAACTGAGGTGAAATGCATCAAAAAGATGAGGGAATTCGAGGGAATTCATGTTGCTTGGAAACACAGCTAAGACTGTGCAGGCTAATACCTAGTAGTAGAGATGAAGCAGTTTTTGCTTGGACCAGTACTGCAACACATTTCCTACATAAACCTCTATAGTTCAAATGATACATTTTAAATGTTAAAATTCCATGCTTAATATGCTAACTAGAATTAGGAAAAGAGCATTTAAAAGTTTGGAATTGCTAGGCTGGAACAAGAATGATCACTTATTAAGCATATTAATTTTTCTTCATGATTGATGAATCTTGAAAACCACAGTGATTTGTCAAAATAATTAAATTCTGTTTGCTTTTCAGCTATAAATGCCTATACAGCTTGCCAAAGTAATCCTTGCTTGCTACTCAGAAGACTAAACTTTCATAAATGTACTTTCTAAACCACATTTTTTTCTTTCTCATTTATGAGGTAAGAGGAAAAAATCATTATTTTATTAATTCTGATTATAATCTTCAATGTTGTTCATGCTAATCCTGCCAAAAGAATTTGTTTTTCAGAATCAGGTTCACATATAGCACAGGGACAAAAAATACCCATTTCCATAATGGTTGACAGTGCTAATTTCCTTCTGATTTGCTTTCATCTGTTTTAGCAACAATTCAGGCAACTTACCCAAATATATTTTGATTGAAAAAAAGGCTCAGCTTGGTATTGAAAATTATAAACACCCAGTATTCACCAACAAATCTCAAATTTATAAGAAGTCAATATGTTTCTAATGTGTTATTTTATTTAATTTTTCTTCCTTCTTTTAAATGAAGCACTTAAATCAAGTTTCCATCTGCAATCAATATGCTTGTAAATTGTCATTTTGTTTTAAAATTAAGTTGATATTCACAGGAAATCAGCTGCCTTCAAGTAATGGACCTTCAAAGACAAAAAAAGAATATTTTGATACTTTGAGTGATGTTTAGGCTGCCTGAAGAGCTCTTACTGAGAGTTAAACTAGGATAGGCTGCACTAGATGAGTATAGCACTGGATACTGATAGCACTTGGCAAACACATACAATATATTTTGGAATAAACTACTATAGTAGCAAACACATTTATTTAAAAATACTTCAAAAATCTCAGCTGTTAATCTGGTTTGCCAAAATTCAGGTATTTTATTTTCCTTCTCTCTTTTCTACTCCCTGCTTACCTTAACCCTGCTGATCTTACCCTTTTTTGTTTATGAGGTCTACCAGGTCAAGGCTGTCTCTCATTAAAGCTGTACTTTTTATTGCATTGCCTTCAATCATCATGCTGGAAAACACTCTCTATGCCAAGTGATGTAAATGGGTTTGTGTGTATATTGTTTATGATTCAGGTCCTTTGGGACAAGAAGCTAAGTCCATTCCAGCAGGACACAGTGGCAAGGGAGAGAGCACTGTGATTCAAGGACCAACTCATTGTCCCCTGCACCGCAAAAACATCCATGGAAGGGGGTTACAACCTGCTCTGAATCCCTGACTTGGTGGTACAAGTCTTCCAGGGACATCCTTGGAGAGCCACAGTGGGCCGAGCCTACTCAGGTCACTTTCCTGTTGCATGCAGCACTGGAATCCTGATGCACATTCTCCTGTCAGTCTTTGGGAGCAGCAAGAGCGGGGCTGCTCTGCAAGCAGAGGCAAACTTGAAGCTCAAGACATCACCAAGGCAGGGGAAGCAGCAGCCCTGATGAAAAGAGCCAAGTGCCTGTATGAGGAAAGCAGATCAGATCTGGTGACTGGAACAATGGTTGGACACGGCACAGTGACTGCCAAACTGGTCTATAGTGCTCAGACAGGTCAGGGACCAGGTCAGAAATTCAAGTGTGTGGACTGGAGGCGGAATCAGGGAGGTATGAACAATCATAGCTGCCGCACAACCCAGGCACAGAACCAGGATGACAGCCTGAGCTTATGTCCTGGTCCGGAGAACGAGGGGAAGGCTCCCCAAAGCAGCTTCTCACATATCTCCCCAAAGCCCTTAATGTATCACAGTTGGTCCTGAGTCCAGGCAGACAGATTCCTGGGATGGGGCAGGATTCATGCTGGTAATTCCCAGCTGTCCTGGAAATGAACTACTTTAGTTCATTTTGGAGTATGAAATCATTTTATGTTAACCTGAAGATTAGGAAACTGAACTGACTTGGCAGAGTTCTGTTTGTATGCATATTTTGTATGTATGCATATCCTACAGGACATCCTAAACATTACTACAGTATCCTCTGCCATAGCAGTAAGGGAGCACTAACCTGCTTGTGTAGGTTTGAGGTAGAATTTAATTTATGTTTTAACATATTCAGTAGTTTTTTTCTGTTTATATATCTTTAATACTCTGAACTGGGAGACTCTTAAGTATTTTTCATAAGCAATAGATTAGTCTTGATAAGTCCCTAGTAAGATTTTCTTAAATTTATAGCAGAATAAAATCAAAATATGGAGCTAGGTGACTGCTGTCTATTTATCAGCTTCCTAAAGTCTGAAATTGCAAGTAATTTTCAAACAACTTCAAGGTTTTTCTCAAATTTCACTTGGGTAGATTTAAAACAACGGTGTTACTAAAAATCTTATAGTATGGAGAGTGTTTATGAGAGATATATATCATTAATTTACATAGATTAATGGATGCCTTTAATTAAAAAGCAGTCTTTAATATCCAGCGAGTATGTATATATATATGTACACCAGCAGAAAATTAAACCCATATATACCAACTTTTAGAAGCACGTTTATATGTACACATTCAATATTGTTTTTTAATGTTATATTTAATGTTATTAAAGCATAATGCATGGTTTTAATATTAATTTCATATGTATTTTAAGACTTTATTGAGTTTAATATTCCAAAGACAGCAAACAGTTTATGCCAAATAGCTCATTATCCATTTGTAAAAACAAATATCTTATAACTGCAGTAATTGGATAAGAAGATGTAAAATACAAGTTTGAAAACTAGCTATAAAGGGAATGGCTTGCAATACATTACCCAAAATATGCCAAGGAAAATTTTTTTTTCTACCTCTTTCAATTTATGAGAAGCTACTGATTTTCTTATAAGATCATTCACAATTTATGAAGGAGCGAATCATATTCTTGGAGCAACAGCAAACATGCCACACACATGTCACAGGCAGAAATGTTGCTTGGATGAGATGTTCAGAGGTTCTTTAGTCCATTTTGCTACTGGATACCATTTGGTTGCCAAGCCATCAATTACGATATTTTTAGCCTGGCAGTCCAGCTAATTCTCAGCCTATGTAACAGTTGATTAATCCAGCTCATGTGTCTTCAGGTTCCCAGTGAGTTCCCTGCAGGACATGATGTCAAAAGTCTTACTAAAGGAAGGTATATTATATCCAACAAAAAATAACAGCAAAAAATAGTAAAAAGTACCTCAGTTGCCCAGTGCACACCAGTCATATTTTATTGTGTTCTCTCATAGATGGCAAACCATTCCTTCCTTTTTGTAAACAATAAAGCCAGTGCCTAAAAGTGGAACAACTGCACGCACAAATGAACTCTCCACAAGCCATCTGTACATGGCAGAGAAATTAAGTACCATCTTGTTACTTGATGCCTCAACATCTTTGGGATAATAACCTGAAAAGACAACAGAAAAACCATTTCTCATATAAAATATACAGAACTCTATTGTCTAGGTCAAGTGGAAACCACATTTGTTTTCTTATTTCTGTAATGAAGAAGCAGATTTCAGAGCAAGTTCTAAAAGTGTACAATGTTGGACAGAGGAGAAGAGCCTTCTGTTCTTCCGACCACCAAGTTACCAGCCTCATATAAAATGAATCTAGGAATGTATCTTGTTTATTGTAGTCAAGCTGTCAAGCTAAAGCTTGACAAGAGGTATCTGAAAAATATTCTGCTTCTTGTCTATAAATATAGAACAAGATCAACTGTTTCATTAGCAGTTACTTTCCATATGCCTCTTTCTTCCTATGTTGCATTAGTTCTGTGCAGAAATGGTATTATTTTGGATGCCTAGAACTGGGGTAGTATTTGTATTGTGTACATAATTCTGCAGGCTAACTGATGGGCAGTTATACCATGAACGAAAGGTTTTAGAGTTCAGGACAGAGACTAGTTTTATTTGACTAAAATAATCATCCAGCCAACAGTAACACAGTGTGCCTATCAATAAAGATCGTGCAATTGGATATTTATTTAAATGAAAGATGATTGTCTAATCTGGCCATTTAAATTTTTTTTTCAAAAATATGATTTTATGGAATAAGCAACTTCCTGATGGCACCAAGCCACAATTTCTGTTTGAGGATGTACATGCACATCAGAAACATCCCTTAATTTTATAATTTAAGGGGACGTATTCTATCAGTACAGAAGTTGACCCTTAGACAGGTGCTTTCGTAGATGTACACAAGGGCATTTGCTAAATATCACATGATATACTCTTCTCTCAAAGAGGATATTGCATTCAAACTTCTTTCTTTTATATATTTGCAGTTTCTAGATTTTCACTTTTTTTTTTCCTTCAGAAAACCTAAACTCAAGTGAGTCATAAAAATCTACTCTGCAACTACTTCTATGAACCCAGTTTTAAGGATGCAGATGAGCTCTGGAGGCTTCTTTATTGAATGGAAAATTATGCTACAGCTTAAATGAAGAAGTTCACTTTTGATCATGTATACAAACGTGTAATTTGACAAAAGCGTGACCTTCACTGCTCCTTTACAAAATTCTCCAGGTTTTCCTAATGAACAAAGTGTACCAATGACCTTTTATCAAAATAAGGAGGAATACACTAACCATCTGTCACTTTGCAGAGCAGCTGCATGGAAGAACTCTTTAATGAAGATCTCTTGCTTGGCCCTTTCTGTTTTGGAGTAAATCAACTGAGAAAACCTCAACAGTAATTTAAGAGATCCAACGTTTCCTTCCTTCCTGAGTTCCTGCCTTCCCTCTTCCTGCCTTCCCTTTCCTTCCTTTCTTTTCTGATAATTTGCTTTCTACTAAGTCACAAGCTTCTCTATTCTAAGACACAACCATCATCAGCTTCAATTACAGTATGATACAGAGTTCTAAAGGCCCTGATCTAGAAACACACCAAAGATTTTTCCTCATCAAACCACAGTACAGCCAGCTCAGTAAGATGCAATCATGTGGGCAACTATTACCCTGCAGCTGATTACATTGATTCTAACGCTCCATACTCATAATTTCGGATATCTCCAGGTGTATGGGAGGCATGGAGGATTGTGTTGCCTTTTGGATAGTCCTGTATGGTTATCTCCTTAGAGCCATGATGATTTCTGGTCTTGCAAAATGTAGCAATATTGATGGCACACTTTTCTTTCATAAATTAAGGCATCAAAGTCTCAGAGAGGAACAATAAACTTTGTTTAGAAAAGCATCAGGAAATGAAGAAAACATAATAAAGCTGACGCAGAGAAGCAAAAAATTTAGATTTTACCAGATGAAGTAATATGGTCTTCAAATCTACAGGAGATCAACAGGAATGGCAAAATAATTTCAAAAACAAGCTGAAGAGTTTACAAAAAATTTTTTGGAAGATAAAATCCTTCCACTATGAAAGAAGGAAATGTAATGCCTGTATGTGTGAGGATATAAAATGGTAACCATTTAGTGAGCTGATCCTTGTTCTCAGATTACTGTACCAACCTGCTTTTGCTAGTGTCTGGATGTGATGTCATTGCAAAGAGGAATATCACCTAAGCAACCCTATAATGCTAAAAAGCTTATAGCTGAACTGTGTAGAAGGAAACAGATGGGGCAGTATCTGGAAATTTTATTTGTCAGATATCGCCCATCTGTTTCTCTCCCTATCTGCATGTTTTGCAGTAATATCCATTTTTAGGAAGGCAAGTCAATCTAATTCTACAGAATTGGTTTAATCTTGTGTTTTATTATTATTTTTTAATTTTTATTTTTTACAATTCATTAATGGCTGGCAGGAAAACATAAAACCCACACTGGTGATTCAGCCTAATAATTTTCATTTCTATTCCATGAGAGGCAAAGTTATACTTCAGGGCAAAATTAGTCGATGTTAACTTTTCTTATTAATTAGATCTAACAATTTTGACAGTTTCTCACATACAACAGACCTCCTAAATAGATGAATGGTAGAAAGTACTTTAAAATGCATTCTAAAACTGAAACAATTGCGTGTCATTTCAGACTAAGTTCTAGTTTCTTTGTAATGAGTAGCTATTAAAATCAGTAAGTCTTTTTTGGCAGCTGATTCTCTGAAAATAGAGCCACAAAAGGCTTTGCATCAGGTATGTTATTTATGGAGAGTACATAAAGAATTTGGTGGTAAAAATTAATTATGGGCCGAGACATTCTATTTGTTTTCTGCTTCATATTCCTAGCTAAACATAAGCTAACATAATGTCAGTGACATTGCTCTTCTATTTTCACAGGATCAAAATTAAAACAAAAGCCAAAACAAAATGAAAACAAAATTTAAATAGCAACATAGGCATAAAGGAGGTTATTAGAAGTCAAGACCAGAAATAAGGGGTACTTCCAAATGGCCCACAGAATCAAATATCAGGCAAGATCACGACTCCTCTCTGTTTCTTATGCATAAGGACCAATACAGAGGTACTAACAGATGAGCATTTAGCTTTTATAAGAGTTAATGATAAATAATGACAGTAAGTGGGTTGGGTGTACTAATTAATCTGACTAATTACAGGGGTGGTGAGCAAGGCAAAATGGAGGGGCTGAAACAAAATTAGGTCTACTGTGCAATGAGCTCCATCCTGATGCCATGTGTAGCTCATCAAACTGTAACAACTCTGCTCTTGCCTCTTAGCTTCCTCAGAATGCAGGGACTGCTGTTGCTGTCATCCTCTCTTTACAGTCTTTCTTGCCAAATTGTAGTTATCCTCTCTTTATTACCTAGGTCCAGGCTTATCCTATCCTCCCCCTGTTCTTTTGATTATTTTTCCTTTCTTTCCCCCTTAATTTTACAGGATTGCTTTCTGACCTGCAGCTATCTGCATCAGCTTTTAAACTGACAATACTCGGTGACCCTGGCAACAGAGGGCTTCACAAGAATAGCTTTCTATCAGTCACTCTTTTCTTCATGTGTCCTTTGTCTACTTTGATCTTTAATTCTGGTCTCTACTTTGATATTGATTCCCAGTCACATATCTCATTTCTTTATCCCTTGTCTCTCTTTTAACTTGTCTTTTGCCAGCCCCTTCCCTAACACCTGCTTTGGGTGATCACAAACCTGGCACGAGGACATCCTGGTTCCTCCTGACTTGGGTCCAAATCATAGACTGTGTCTCACCCTGCCCCTAAAATAGGTTAATTCTTTGATTCTTATGGTTCACATATTTCAACTCAGCCCAAGTGCTGTATCTGAATCTTCTCTTTATCCTTTAAAGCTTGTTTTTAATATTTCTTTTCTTTATCCTTTGATTGCAGTCCACTTAAGAACACAGGACAGGGTCGCACAGGTTGTGAAATCCATTCCTCTTGCCTTTTGCAGACAAGTTTGTCATGGAATTACTTTCATAAATCTGCCGAGGTCTGCTTTTAAATTGATTATTTTTTCCCCTCTGCTCTCCTAACAGAAGCTGCTTCCACACATTATGATTAGAAACTATCTTCCATTTTCCAGCCTATACTGATCTGTATCTTACTTATGCTCTTTTCCTTTTATGACAATTCCATCCATTAACATCCTTATTACACTTAGAACTGTCTCACATCTTATTTTCCTAGGTTAAACAAATCAAACTCTGCTAATCTGTCTCAGATAAGCTATCCCTTCCCCAGAGGCCTCTGCTCTTTTTAAGTCTGAATAAATTCTTCTTGAACATGCGTGATCATAATTCCCTGTGATATCCTATGTGGGATGCAACAGTATTAATTTTTGTATCTTCACTGGAAATATTTTCCCACATGCTAGGCTTTATGTATCCTAGGTTTTACTTGCTTATTTCATAGCTGCATCATTCTGGTGACTCAAAAATGCCTTGTGACTCACTGACTTCCACCTAGGAGTTCGGGGTTATATTCTTTATTGATCATAAGTATTCTCATAAGAAACTGTTACTGATAGCCCTTATTGGCAGAATTTTTTATACTTGAGTCATTGAGAATAAAAGTTGTATAAACTCACAATGTATATTTGTATACATAAATGCAAAAAATTTACAAAATATACATTGGTCCTCCCCAATCCTATTTTATCAGCAGAATTAATTTAAAGGGCCTTTAAATGCAAAATAAAGGGCCTTTAAATGCATTTGTCTTTAATGCAAAGTAATGAAAATATTAAATCATATAAGTTCTCAGTGTGTCCTTATCTGATTTTACTCACATCCTCCTCTCAGCCCAGTAGTTCCACCCTCAGTACAGACTACCATTAATGCCTCTTTAGCCACTGCTTTAGCTGAAAACCTTCTTATCTAGCTTGTCACAGCCCTGGGTGCAGCTACAGGCTCTGCTACAGGCTCTGTAGCCTTGTCTCATCACTCCTATGGGTTTGTCTGCCTGTGCTCAAGGCCACTTCTGACCTGGCACAGCCATGTAACCTTGTGTCAGGCAGTGGTGACACATTTGATGTAGGAGGAAGAGCTTGGAGAAACTTTGTTGGTTACTCCCTGCATTTAAGGACTGGATGCTGTATTTAAGTTCTAGCCCTTGCCCCAGTCCCAGCCTGTTTTACATTGCAAATACACCTGTGCATCACTTTGCACCTCACTGATCCTGACCCTGATTTGCAGACTTGATCTCAGATCCGTCTCCTGCCTATGAACTTGTCTGGAGATCTGTAATTTCGTTTGATCCTTGTTATTACCCCCAGATCTCCTCCTTCTGCATTCAGAGACTGCCGGAGGACGCTGTCCTGCCTACCTAAGTGGCGTCTCTCCATCTTCTAACGTGCTTCTCTTTCTGGAGCAGCCCTCTCTTGCTGCTTCTTGATACAGCTTGGTATTTTATGGTATGAAATTATTTCCTGTATTTCAGATGTGAAAAATTATTGAATTAGTCTTGCTGGCATCTCTCGGCTCTTGGCATCCCCAAAGTATTAAAAGTTTGTATCTCTGGTGCACAGTTAGTCAGTATTGGCTCTGATAGCTGGTGAGGTACCTGGGTATGCCAGCAGTGCTGCTAAACTGAAATTCTGACAACATATCCTCACATTAAAGACTACACAGGCTCAACAGCAGGAT
This sequence comes from Dicaeum eximium, assembly GCA_013396995.1. Taxonomy (NCBI): domain Eukaryota; kingdom Metazoa; phylum Chordata; class Aves; order Passeriformes; family Dicaeidae; genus Dicaeum; species Dicaeum eximium. The sequence goes on along the minus strand of VWZP01002982.1, from coordinate 1,044,617 downwards.
AAACTGATTCAAATAAAAGCTCAGGTTGTTGCCTTTAATATCGGTGTAATATTGATATTTGCGGGAGTAGGGACTCCCCCTACAACGAATCTGCTCTTGATCTCAAGCTCATGGAGATCACAAGTCATGGAGATATTTTCATCGGATCTGATGAGACCTTAACACAAAGCAGCAAAGGTCTCACTTCCAGTTTCTACAATCTGCTTCTGGAGTATTACCTGAAACTCATCTGCAGCACTTACAGCTTTTGGAGCCCTGGAAGAAATTTCTCCAGCTGGAGGAGTATGCAACTCATGCTAGTATGGCTTTTATGCAGCAGCTGCCACTATGCTTGACCAAATTAAACCAATAAATGTGTCAAACCTATGTTGATGTAATCAGATCCCTAAGTAAGAAACTGGCACTAAATTCTCCAAGTTGATGACATATACTGGGGTTGGAGTGTTTATCTGTTGTACTTAGTTCACTAGATTATTCCTCTTGCACATATACACAATTCCTTGCAGTCAAAATTTTTACATGAAGGGAATTGTAAAGGAAGAAGCAGTCAGAAGAAAGTAGCGACTGTTACTGCTTGTAGGGAAACACCTTACAGAGTAAATAAATATTGACAGTGATAAAACTGGACCATCTCCCTCTCTGTCCCTCCCAGTTCCCTGATTATGTATACTTCCACAACAAAGCAAATAGCTAAGATGAAAATCATCAAGGTATACCTTGAACCTGTGTTTCTCAGCAAGAAGTGCAGAAGACCACACGTGCATCATTTTTTGGCAAGAGGATTTGAATGTTTTCCATTGACTTACAAGTGACAAACGGCGAAGCCATACAAGAGCATTCTTGTTGCTGTCCTGTGTCCTGTGCTGAAGGAGCAATTTCCCAAAGGCCATGGAAGCAATGAGTGTCCAGTAACAGGACTCCCAGCAGCAGAGCTCAGGCTCTTTGGGGAGGAACCTCAGAAGAGAGGTTTGGTGATAGGCTAAGTGCATCAGAAGAGAAAGGATGAGTCTGCTTGGAGTGGGATGACAGGGAGAGAAACAAATTGTCTGAGTGGCTGGATGCAACAGTCTATTATGTGCAAAATTCTGCGTTCCCCGAATGTTGGGTTTGGAATGACAGGCAAATTTACCAATAGAAAATGCTATGTCTTGAGAGCTGAAATAGACACTGCACTGAATGCATCTTTTCCTCACTGTTGGCTACAGCAATGAGCATTAAAGTATTTATGTTAGGAAATACACAGAATTGCTTAATGTTGATGTGAATTACAAAGGAAGCTCAATTTGAAGTGCAGTGGTACAAGACTCGTGAAGATGACCATCCAAGCCAGAGCTGGGCTGCCAGCACGATCTTGGTTTCATGCCACAGATGTACTGTGAATTGAGCCTGGCTTCCTCTTTCTAATGGCCCATGACGTCCTTTCTCACTATGCTCACACACAGGTTGGGAGCCTCGCTGTTCCATGACGAAACCTGGTTTTTATGGACTTTTTTAAAGCAAACTTTTTTTCAGGAAATCTATGCAATAGTTTTTAATCCACATTTTATTTTAGTGCAAGGTTAATTTTTCCTTCATGCAGTAATATGGATTTTTTCCCTGTCACACCTGGCTAGCGCTGACATACCACTCCCGGGCACGGCAGGCAAAATGTGCTTGACTCCGTCGCAATCCTCGTTTCCCAAGCGCATTCTCAGGAGGCTATTTTTCCCTCCGTCACAGCACAGGTATTTTTTTCCTCTGTCGGATAACCCGTCAAGGGCTAATTTAAATGGCAAGCACACTTCCAGGCGAGAACGCTTCCCGGCTCCGGGGAGCGGCCGTCGGGCAGGCACGTGCCGCTCTCCTCGCCCGGCGCCTCGTGCCCGCCCAGCGCCTGGAGCCTGAAGCTGGGGCCTGGAGCTGGGGCCTGGAGCTGGGGCCGGAGCCGCGCATTTCCCCCGGCCCGGCGCCTCCGGGGCGCTCCCGACGTGCGGGACTCGGGGGCTGCTCCCGGGCCGCGCTCCGGCCCCTCGCCGCCCGCCGGCCCCGCTCGCTGCTCGGCGGCGGGGCGGGGAGAGTGTGCGGGGGGGCAGGGGTGTGTCCTGCTCTCCTGCTCCCTGCCCGGGGCACCGGGGTCTCCTCTCCTCTCGCGGCGGCCGCGGCTCACTCGGCTGGCCGTCCCGCGGCGGGACGTGTCGGCTCTCCGGGAGACATGGCTCGGGAAACTTTGCCGCCGCTGCTGCTGCTGCTGCTGCTGGCGGCGNGCTGCTGCGGCGGCTGCTGCTGGCGGCGCTCGGCAGCCGAGGCCAGTCGCCGTCGCCGCCGCCGCCGCCGCAAAGAGGTACAGGGGAGCGGGGAGCCCGCGCCTCGCTACCAGCTCGGGAGTCCTTGTGCTGACGGGAGGGACGAGGGGACAGGGAGCGAGCGTGACAAGTGACCCCCAACCTGCAGAGAGGGGACTCGGGGGTGGCACCACCGCTGGTACCTCGGTGGCCGGGCCGAGGACGGGCTGCTGCGGGGGCCGCGCTGCGAAGCGGCACATCCCGCCTCCCGCGGCAATTCCCGGTCCCTCACACAGCGCTCGGTGACCCGGCTGGGGCAGCGCAGATGGGCAGCGCTGTGCCTGGACGAGCACGGGGAAATCACGTAGGTGAGGGACCGCTGGGGGACGTGACCCGGTCCTCCAAGCGTCACACAAGCGTGAGGGGCTGATCTGCTGGCATCCCTCCTCCAGCAGGGATGTACCCGTCTGCTGGCATCTCTGCGACAGAGTAAGCTTGATAGGCTGTGTTGAAACACGTGTGGCCTGCCCGGACTGCTTTTAGTTCAGGTGGCAATTTGATACACTTAGCCCGCCACAAAGGTTTTCGCGGTGTTAAAAACTAACCACGACGGGAACGGGAACAGAATCAATTCTATCCTGCATGGGTAGTAAATGTCTTAGACATACCATTATCACGCATTATACAGTGTTTAGGTGTGCTTACACTACAAGGTTTTTTTTTTTTTTTCTTTTTCAGTTAGTGTTCTGTGGAAAGATCAAAAAGGGTGTTGTACAGGTATGGGAGAAATAAACTTTAGTGAATTTCTCGGGTCTCATAGGAAATCCTTAAAACCATTCTTCAGCCCACAGTATTCCTTCTGGTGCTTACATCTGAGCTCTTAATGTTTTTAGCCTTGCTGTCATGAATTGAGTTAGAAGATACTATGGATATGTCAAAATTATTTCAAGCCCCTGGATTAACATCTATCTTTCCTTTGACCCTGATGTCACATAATAAGGTGAACATAATGGATTAGGAATTTTTACGATTTAGGATTTACTTTGGAAAACATGGTGCACTGACATTTCATGAGAAAAAGTCTCAGGCAGCTGACTCCTAATAGGAATTTTACTGTGTGAGAATGAATGGCAGTTGATGAAATGTCTGTGTAGATAAAAGCTCATTCAGAATTAGGCTGTGTTTAGATGATAACTTATTGGTAAACACTGAAGACTGGGATTTTTAAAGTAGAGAATTTAAAATACAGTACATAATGCATTTTCTTTTTGCTGATTTCTTCTTTTTTTTTTTCCCTAATTAATTCTTTTGGATAATATTGATGTGGCATTTCTTTTAGTATTCTCTCTCTCTCTCTCACACACACATACACACAGAAACACTTTTGAAAAATGTCCTTTTGTTTATGTAGTATCATGGTTCCCTTTAACCTCAACAGTGAAGGGATGTGTTAATTATTCCCCTTTTAAATTAGAAGTGGATGTGTTTGGTGTTCATCTGCTGCATCACTGATATTATAAGTGAGTTCTGGTAATTCAGTGAGGAATCCTAGGACTTTTAATTAAATATTCATGTGGTAATGGAACCTTCTAAACTTAACAGTTGAATTCAAGTTCTGGCCTGCCAAATTTTTATGCAATTTACTGTCTTCTAAATTTTTAAGATCTGTTGCAGCTGCTAGGAGGTGCTAGCACTATGTAGATGTCACTGTTGCCCACCACAAAGAGGCAATGAACTCCTCTGTAATGCAAAAAGTTAGGAAAATCTGACTTCACTGAAGTCCTGGGAGATTTTTAACATGTACAAGAATGTTACTGGACCCATGGCTTGTATCTTTAGACTTACAGCTTTTGTTTTTCAACCTAAATGTTATTTGGTAATAACCATAACGTTGGATGCTAAGTATTGCTTACTAATTGTTAGCACCAGTTGGATGTCTGTGGACAAAATTATGTAACAGAGCTTCAACGCTTTGAAAAACAGTATTTGAGACATCACAATGAATTCCCATGTTGTTTTATAGAACAGAACAGTTCAAGAACATTTTGCACCTCAAAGATGGGAACAGTCTGTATTTCTTTTTTTGTTTCTGTTCCTGTGGGTTTTTTTTTTTTTCTTTTTAAATTGTTAGAAGACTTACAGTGGTCAGAAACCTGGAATTAATTTCAGGCTGGTTTGTTTTCTGGGCTTTTTTTTTTTTTCCCTTTAGCTACACATATTATCTGTTCTTTTGTTGTTTGAACACTAAATAGTCATGCAGAATTTCTGTCATGGTTTAACCCCAGCCATTGACCAAATACCACACAGCCCCCTACTCACTTCTTCAACTCCTTCAAGTCCCAGCAGGACTGGGGAGAAAATCAGATTGGTAAAAGCTAGAAAACACATGTGTTGATAGGATTGATATAAAGGCGGTTTAATAGGTAAAGTAAAAGCTATGCAGGCAAACAAAGCAAAACAAGGAATTAATTCACTGCTTCCCATGGGCAAGCAGGTGTTCTACCATCCCCAGGAGAGCAAGGCCTCATCACACAGAACAGTTGTTTGGGAAGACAAACACCATCATTCCAAACATCTCACCCTTCCTCCTCCTTCCTCCCACTTTATATACTGAGCATGATATCATATGGTATGGAATATCCTTCTGGTTATTTGGGGTCATCTGTCCCAGCTGTGTCTCCTCCCAGTTTCCTGTACACCTCTGGCCTTCTCAGGAGCGTGGCAGTACAAAAAGCAGAAAAAGCCTTGGCTCTGTGTAAGGCCTGCTAAGCAATAACAAAAATATCTCTGTATTATCACCACTGTGTTCAACACAAATCTAAAACACAGCCCCACATGAGGGACTGTGAAGAAAATTAACTCTACCCAAGCTGAAACCAGTGCAATTTCTCAGAAAATTGAAGAATCGGAATCAGAAAGGCATGTGCATTCTTCAACAGTGTTTCTTAAAGGTGCAATTATGGCAAACTGACCAAAGTGCTATGTAATGTTCCTTTGAATCTTGAACCTTGGTTTATCCTATTTCGTGTGGAATGGGAGAGAACCAAAATGGTAGTAATTTAGAAGGTAATATAAAATTTCTTTTGATATGCAATTTATGCATTTTTAAAAGGATCTCAATATCTGTTATGAGAGAGAACAGAAGCTATGTGTCTGTGAAAGGTGTGAATAGAAGGGACAGGGCTAAAGAACATGCACTGCACAGCAACTTGATCTGTAGTGTCAGCTGCTGACATCAGTGGAGATAATTCATGGAGTACAGGTGCTTTTAGCATGTGTGGAAGGAAGTGTAAGTTGACTCCAAGAGGTGATGTATATAGGATTCTTATAAAGTCAAAGTGAGATTTCTCACTCGGAAGAGAAATGAGGGGTGAACATCAGCAGGATATGACTAGTGCCCGTCTGTTAGTGGATGGTGTCAGGCAGGTCAATATTTTTAAGTCTCTCTGTAGGTGTACATTTTTTAAGCAAGTTTCCAGAGAGTTTAGTTCAAAACTGTGTTCTCTGTGTTATGTCATTGCAACTAGGACTTACAAATTCCTTCCCACATACAAACCTGTGTGTATATTGTATTCTTCCTTTTTCTTCATAGGGATTTCTTTGGAGTAAGGTCAATTTCAAAACTCACCAACACCACCCAGCTCTAATCTTGTAATGGAGAGCATTTCCATCATGGCTGATGGTATTTAAACATCCAAAGCATTCTGCTGGCTGTATTTGGAGAACAGAGCTTGTAAGAGATTTAGTTGGTAAACTTGAATTCTACTTTCCTGAGAAAACAAGGCTTAGATGATTGTTTATCAGCTTGTTCTCACCTAAATAAATTTTGAGTCTGTTACCAAATATCAGCAAATAGAAAAAAAAATGCAAAAATCCTTAAGATATGATCACTGAAAATCAATAGCTATTTAAGAGAAAGAGTCCCAAAGTACTTTGTCTTCTGCAAGAAGAAAGGTAGAATTTAGCCATTATCTAACCCATGCAATCCATTTAAGTCAACATGTGTCGAACTCTGGCTACAAAAATATGAAGGAGAATACATCCATTGTGGAGGGCTGGCGTCTTAGAATGCATAAAATTCTGTGTATTTTTTAAAAAAGGATTTACTTAATCCAGCTTCAGGATTTTATAACAAGTAACAAGCCTTGTTCTCTGAAGGTGTACTGCAGTATAGTACATTCTGTATGTTCCCTTTTCACAGTCAGTCTGTATGTTGTTTATGTTTTGACAGATAAATTTTTGGTGATCTGGTATTATGATTTCTGTTCCTTTTTTATTATTATTTATTTAAATGTATGCATACAAGATCATAATCTGTTCTAGCAACCCTTTTAGCAGTATTTACTGCTGTCTGATCAGTAGGGATTAACCAGCCCCAAAATGGTGGGAGATGCTGCTCTCAAATATATGCTGTGATTGCTTTTAACTTTTTACTTCAAAGCTGTTGTCCATATCACTTTCTTATAGTTTAATAACCGGCTGAGAAAGTGAAAGCAGAGGGAATTAATATGTGTTTAAGGTTTAGAATGTGAGAAATAGTGAAGGGCCAGCCTAAGGTCTTAGAAATAGGTAGAATTGCCCAGACTAACTGGAGACATGAGTTTTTTGTGTACATGCTCTAACTAGAAATAACCACAGCCAAAGTGAACGAGGTAGGTCTTGTACAAGAATGTGTGAATTTCTCTAAGCAACAAATAAGAACATAAGATGGTAATGCGCACTTTATATTTAACCTCCTTATTATTAATTTTTCCTCCAAGTTTTTTACATGAGTCATTCTTATTAGGCTTGAAATGCTAAAGTCAGAACAGTGGTTCTTTAACCTGTTCCAAAAATCAGCTTTAAAATAATACAGCAAACAATCATTTTTAATTAATTCAGGCTGGAGGAAGGAATCCACCCACACATGTTCTAATTTCTTATCCAGCTACTTGGACTGACAGTTTTTTTGAGATTATAGTGTTTTGGAATAAGAGGCAGCATGAATTCTTGGTCCAGGGTGGATTTTTCTCTTCTTTTCTTTTTGTTTTCATTTTCTTCCTCCCTCCACCGAATCCCAGACTCCTCATATTTACACCTCAGAAATGGTGGTAGGACAGAAATACATGCAAATATGAACCAGTGTGCATACCTAATGATCTCCTTTTCTTTCACAACTTTTTTTCATAGATAATAACTCCTTAATTACTGGATATTTTTCTCCTAGCCAAGATTTCTATCTAGAATATGTGAGTTCAAATGTCACACACTAGCAACTCAGGCCACACTAGCAAGGATACAGACCAAGGCTTGCTTGCAGATGTAAAATACAGACCAAAATGTTATGTTTGTTCAACTTTATGTTGATTCCATCCATGTGTTTGAAATAGGAAAGGGAATTCCTTGTGTTTGCCAATAAAGCTATTTCATGAGCTGGCTCCTGCTGATGACTACATGTTATTTATTCTCTTTACCAGCTACTGTAGTTGATAGCCAATTCCTTGTTTCTGTTTTTCTGCAGTTTTCATGTTTTCTTCAATCCAAACATGTAGATAAGAGAGGTTCTGAAGAAAATTGTATTTTGCACCACTTCTGTATTGTGGGTAAGGTTGAGATTAGACTTTTTTCTGATTTTTTTTTTTTTTTGAGAAAAATTATAAGATTTCCAGAAAAAAATAACTTGGATTTGTGTGATTTTTGTACTGACAAATAACAAAGATCACTCAGGATTCTTGCAACACTCAAAACAAATAACTGTTGCTATTCACATTTTTTTTCAGCAGTTCAGTCTCCATTAGTTACACCTTAGCGTCACAAGGATTTTCATAGGACTCTTGCACCCTGCCAGATCCTTTAGCAGACATTATCTTTGAATCAGACCTTGTAATAACATTAGACTGTAAAGCAGCTGTAGCAGCATTATGCCAGAGAACTCTTGTGAAAGCTCAGGAAGAATAATGAACATTCCTGCAGAGTGGATTATCCAAATACCATTACAATGCCTTGTTCTGTCCCAACTACGTATGTACTACTGTCATGATTCATGGACTTAAGATGTAACAAAAAAGAAAGTTACCTACAAGTGAACAAAATACTATATAAAATTTATTTTTATAGCTATAGCAATTGTTTTTAATGGCAAATTGCTATATCTTCTCATTGTTTACCTATCCCAATAAGTGGGGGTGTTCTTCAAGGTCAATTAGAAAGAAGAATGTCTCTAAACATATTGTAATGTATTTCCCACTGCTACAGGAAAATGGAGCAATGCTGGAGATTGGCAATCAGGAGGTTGGAGGTGCAAGAAAAATAAATCAGAACCCCTGTTTTTCTGCACACTTCCAGTGATAGTGAGAGTTGATTTGGGATTTAGTTTGGTTTTCTACATACACATCTGCTTCTTAGATGAATCCTGAGAATTTTTGATGCCCCTTTCACTCAGGCTACCTTTTGGTTTTGATGGGAGATGCTGAACGTGGCAATTTGTTACTCTCTTTATGCTAACTGGTCAACAGCTTGTAATCCTGTTCCACAGAAATGTCTGGGTAACCGCTATTGTAAAGAATTGCATTATAGATTAACTTTCCTGGCATTTATCCTGCACTTGGAATGCAGAACTACTGCTAGACATTTGTTGCTGGATAACTTTTAGACTGGGAGAAGGAACAAATAGCATTATTTTTACATATCACTGTGTTTCTAAATATGTGTGATAAAATACTGTGTGGCAGTGATAACTATTTTGTACATTTTCTGAGCACTTCTGCAATGGTGATAACGTGAGTAGTCTGGATTCCTCTGAAAGCCACAAAACTCTACAGAGCAAGAAATCCATGCCTTTCCAAGAGTACAAAGTAACATGGCAAAAAATGCAGGGCTTTTGAATTTGGTATGTGGAACCAGCTGGAATGGAACAAGGTACCTTTGTGCAAATCTCAGAGCTGGTGATTGGGATGTGGTGCACTTGCACATCTAATTTGAGTGTGTGAATTATGCATAAATTTTTGTCGTGTCAACAAAAAGATGATTGCAGACCGCCACAAGTACATTTCTTAGGTTTAACTTTAAGCCATCATTGACACTACTGAATTAGTTAATATTAGCAGAAAAAAGCCTATTCTTGATACTGTTTCATCCCTGTGGGTCACTTTTTTAGTCAACTTTTATGACAAGTATGGCAACATCCCAATTGTGAATATAGGGATTCCCACATGTAGTTCATGGCATAAACCAGAGTACATTTCTCACTGATTTTTGATTTTGGCACAATTGGAGATTATTTTATATTATTCATTCCTTCTTAAAGATAATTGAACCCTCACACGAAAAAGTTTTCTTTACCATGGGAAAAACACCCACACATCTAATTGAAAAATGTATTTGTAATATGCACACTGAGTTATTCTCTTAAGCACAATGTGTCTTTCTACAGCTGGATACAGCCTGCTAAATTAGTTCCATTATATTAAGGTTGTGCATTGTGTGAAATTAGGGTCTGTAAGTGTCACTTTTGGTATACTTATATAGTAAATATGGGAAATATTTTCTAAATTCAGAGTAAGTGGGAAGCCTTTATATGAATGCCCTATAATCATTGATTATGCATGCAGCTTCAGCTTCTTCGCCCCACTGGAGCTTTGACATAGAGAGTAATACAGTCATTTGCCAGAAAAATTAATAGTTAAGTGCTTGTATCAACTTCATAGCTTGCTAACTAGAGGAGAATAAGTACGAATCTGCCTGCCATATTGGTAGGAGTTATTTAAAAGTGACTTTGAAACTCATACTTTAATTAGTGAAAGAACTTTTGTGGCATATAAAAGTGATGAGGAAAGCAACAATAACAACAATCATCATCATGTGCATCAAGAGCTTGCGTCAATTCTTGGTGAAATGAGGCATTGTCTCACAAGAATAAAGTGGAACCCAAGTGTTAGACTGAGTCATTTGCTTATCATTGAGGATAAGCCTTATCTTTTGGTCAGGGTTGGTACACTCGTGATTTCAAATTTGGCTGTGTTCCTTAGAGAATAATATCTAAAGGAATCAATGGATGTACCTCATTCTAATGTGTTGGTTCTTCATGATACTCACATGTCTGAAGGCTGTTTCTGCAGTACTTTGCTTCCACTTGCATTGTATATATTTGTCCCAAAATATCTATTTAAAACTTCTCTAGTAAAGAGGTTTTTATGTAGCTACTTGTGCTACTGGTCTGCTTTTTGCCTGCACCTCAATTAAGTCCCATAATGTCACTCAAAATAATAAAATCGTGTGTGTGCCACAAGTAAGAGAGAGATCAGTGCTTGGTGTAGTATATTGCTTTGGACAGAGTGCAAAACTGTGTGTATAGTTTTTTGCATAGTGTTTCTGATTTTCATTATCTATAAAATCTGGGGTTTATTTTAGTAATTTGTGACTTTTCATTTGAACACACAGCTTACAGATACATGTCAGATTACAGAAACATGTATAGACTGTCAGTGCTCATTTTAAAAAACATTGAGGAACACAATGTACTTTTTGAGTGTAAAAACTCAGGAGGCAAGACTATTTATATGTGTCTGTAAGAAGAAAAGTAAAAAATAATTAGATATTCTATGAGATGACTGCTAAGAAATGAAGCTTTTCCCTTCAGGAATTAACCTTTACTGATATGAAACCTTGTCTTTATATTCCAGGCTCTTTGGGCCTAAGTGCCATATAGGCAGAAGGCTGTTGGGTGCTGAATAACATATATAAACTAGTTGATGAGAAAAATTGTGGTGATGAGCAAACTAATGAAAGGAACACAGTAATTTCTGATTGTGTTTAGCATTATAGAAAACATAGACAGATAATATCCTTGGGGTTTTCATCTAAACAGCAGATACAGGAGGATAGAAAAGCTGATTTATGAAGTTATCAGCTCTGGGTATAGGATTTGTTGTTAGCATGAAAATGTTTGTGAAACCAACTTTGATACAAATTAATTAAAGCTGAAGAGTGCTTTCAGCTCAACAGCTCTTGGAGAAATAGGTATTTGAATTCAAGGCTTAGGGAAGGTTGTAAAGAATTTGGTGTAAAAATGCTGATAAAGTAATGGCATTATACAACTGATTATTGAATAAGTTTTATGAACAGCCTCATTAGAGGAGAAATAGAAGGCAGCAAATATGATGCTAATATTTAAAATGGCCTCCTATGGTAAACTTGTAACTGTAGAGTTAGAACTGAACACATTTGTAGGTATATTAAAGTGTAGAATTAGTAAAGACATGGATAAATATGTTGTGTTGGCAAAATCCAGAGTGTTTTTTATATTATATGGAGAAAAAACTGTCAAGGAATGTGTAAGGGCTCAATTAATAAGGGCTATAATAGTAGACCTGGGTTTTCAGAAGAGCAGTTAGGAATATATCTGAGTATCATAAACTATGATATCACAGAAAAAAGGAAAGAACTCAGTTTATAGAAAAATTAATAAAGGTTTTGACAAGCTATACGCCTGTTTGGGATGGAGCTAATCTTAAATTGAATTGATAGATGTGAGCATTCGTTACATTGGCAGCTATTCAGTAATTTTTTTTTGTAATTCTTATAGTGGTCTGCTCTTCTTCACTTAACATGAGAAAATACAGCATTCAGTTAAACAGGGTTCAGCTATCTTCTTACAACTCACTTATTAAAGATCCAGTAAGTAGCAAGTGTTCTGCCTTATCTATGCTGCTATAACTGATCAGGAATTCCAGTTCTACACACAATCATTTCTAGACCATCAATTTCCATGTGTATCTCACCATCTCTGTGGAAGATGGGATAATTTGTAGGCAGTCTGCTTCAAAAATGGTGAAATGTGTTGTGGCTTGAATGTAGACTGTGCTTTAATCATCCACCTCACTTACGTGTATTTGTGAAACAAACCTGTTTTACATTTCTCATGCAAAAAATTCTCAGTCTCACTTTTCCCTAATTTTATTTGTAAATATTTTCATGGAAAGACTTATGCCTGGAAACATTAAGTAGCACAGCACAGAAAGTGCCACTGAATAGGTAGTTTCAATAAGTTAGGAAAAGTAAGGCTTAAACACATTTATAGATTATATAAATACAGGTTTGCATGAGTTGTTGCAAAGTGAAAACAACTCCTGCTGTAACATGCATAATATGGTCTTCAACTACTGCCTCTTTTCCTCTGCTGTAACAATCACAGAATTACTTGGATTGGAAGGGACTTTTAAGATCCTCTTGTTCCAACGCCCTTGGCAGGGGCAGGGACACTGGACCAGGTTGCTCAATGCCCCATCCAGACTGGGTTTGAACACTGACAGGGATATGGTGCATCCACAACTTCTCTGGACAACCTGTTCCAGTGCCTCACCATCCTCGCAGTAAAGAAGTTTATCTAAACTAAATTTCTCCTCTTTGTTTGAGCCCATTACTCCTTATCCTGCCACTACACTTCTGATGAAGAGTCCATCCCTGGCTTTCCTGTAGGCCCCTTTCAGGTCCTGGAAGGTTTCTATGAGGTCCTCATGCAAGGTTCTGTGCTCTAGGCTGAACAGCACTGATGTTGCTGTTCTGACAACAGAGAGTTTTCTTCCCAGTAACTGTTGCATGGGCTCAATCAGTTTTGTGCTGAAGAAGCTGAATGGCTGAGCAGTGTGTGCCTAAGATAACCTGACAGACCCTCAGGGTAAAATGTGCCTGTAGGAGCCTTTGTACTGCTCAGGTGCAGGACTTCACACACGGTCCATGAAAGGTGAGCACTCTCCTAAACTACTCCAGAGTAGTTTCTGGGAATTAAAAGGAAATTTAGGTGAAAGATATGAAAATAAATACTTCCAATTATCTGAAAATCCATTGATGAATTAATCAATTAATTGACCTAAGTATCTTTGTAATACATAATTTAGTTTCAAAGTGAGTCAACATTATTAAGACAATCTAGAATGAGATTAAATTAGTTTCTTCAATCAGTTCAATAAACTCAAGTAATTATTAAATTTCGTGTTAAAAAGCCACTATATTCTGCATAGCAGACGTTTAAATCACTTCTGCAATTAGTTTAAAAATGTAGGATCTGTCAGTACAGTATGACAGTTCCCCTACAATTATTTTCTGGAAGTGAAACTGAACTTCTGTATTCCCTGTTAAGCCAAATCCACAGAGAGTCCAAATTTTCTCTCAGTCACTACCTGGTTTTCCTTTTATAGCTGTTAGTTGAAGTAATCTAAGTAAAATTGTATGATATGTACTCATTTTAGAGGAAAGTTAAGTTTCTTTCAAATTACAGTGAAATTCTTATTGGCTTCCACGTGGCAATGATTCAACTCCAAGTCATTATGGAAGAAGTATACAACACAGAACATAACATTTTGTTCTGTCTTACTGTTCTGCTGAACGTATTTGTGTGCAAGCCATTTATTTCTACAATGTCTGGAAGAACAAGAGGGGCCAGAGGGTCGCAGGGGTGTCAGAATGAATTGTTAAACTGAAGCATTAGCTGCAGTTGAAAGCTAGGCAGTGAGTGGCTACACAGAGCTGTTGAGAAGCATTTAGTGTTGTTTCCTGTTTAAATGAGGCTGTGTTTCTATCTTTGTATCAGCTCCTTTGACTCTATAGCAGTACCTTAACAGTAAACAAAAAATTTAAGATAATCTAACCCTGGAACTGGTATGTTCTTTAAAATTACATATACAGATCCATAGTAATCTCTTCTATTAGGAATTAAACTTATCTCTGTTGAATTTGAGATGTTTTCACTGTATCAGCTGGGCTGAAGAAACAGCTGTTCTAAGTCTGTGAGGATCAAAATATTGACATGTCATCATATGGTACTTCTGGAATCCCACTGTTCTGTTTCATAAACATTAATCACTCCTACATATGCACTTATGAGTGTATCTATGTTTTATGAAAAACCTGACGAGGAGTAATGCCAAACAGTAATGTAATTCTTTATGTACAAATAATTTTTGGAATTTTTACCAGTGCTAAGAAACTTCAGCAAAGGATTCTTTTATTGGATAACTTTATTGGATAAAGTGTCTTAAGAGGTAAGCTCAAGGTTTTAGAGGCTTATTCTAAAAGAATTCAGATTAATTTTTATTAGCAGAGCTAATTGTGTCTGACACCGTATTGGATTTTAAGGTGGATTTAATGTGTAAGACTGTATTTAGTGTTATTGGACCTAAAGAGATTTTAAGATATGATACTTCTCATCCTTAGTTTCCACCAGGAAATATAATTAGCATGAAAGTGAATTAGTATACTCGCTTTACATTTATTTATCTGTTTTTAAATTGGCAAGCACATACAAGCTGTTTTCTTCTTGAATATCTTTGTAGCTTTCTTCTTAAAAAAACCCTGACATTTTAACCTATTTTTATCTCTAGTTGATGGATGGTCTCTCTTACTAAAGTCTTAACTGAATTTTTGTCCCTGGTGTGCTCTACTATACATCAGAGAACTTAAGCTTCATCACAAGGTATGTTGCTCTACCTAAGATGCAACATATATAATGGTTAGAATTACTGCATATTAATGCTGAGATGCATTAAAATTCCAACCAAATTAATTATCTAGGGCTTTCAGAATTTGGCAACGATGTTGGGTAAATCTGTGTTTTTGATACTAGACTATGGGTGTTGGATTTAGATAAAGAGCATGTAGTTTAAAGCTGACAGATGGCTTTTAGACATGACCTAGCTGTGGCAATAGAGACTGTAAGGAGAAACAAGTAAGGAGATTGTAGCTATTCTGAGGCACTTTGCTTTTTAAAATAGTGTTCTTAAGAACATCCTTGACTTGAGACAGATTGTATTTCCCACCCTTGGAAGAACCTTTTTGTGTTCCAATATCATTGTTATACTTCATCCCCTTTCTCTATGGAATGTTTCTAGATAACTTCCATTAAACTGAAACTTTTGTATCTGTTTAGAATAGATGTGTGCTTGGAAGGTGAGCTAAGCTGTTCTTCCCACATTCCTAAATGAGGTCTGTAAACTGCTATTTAGATAAGTGCATTGTGCTTTTGATAGAGTGGGTGTATAATGGAATACTGGATTAATTTTAGTATTCTAGTAACATTACTAAATCTAGCAGGTTCATGTCTTCTGCCCACAAACTTATCCTTGGATCTGGCAACTTTCTTGGTACAAGATCTGAAAGGAAAAGATGAGGTGCACACACCTTGAATAATTTGTTTTGTGCATCAGTCTTCAGCCTTATTAAAAAGGCTCAAGGGGTTTATTTTAATAGGCCTGGAAAAAGAAGTAGTTCTTCTCTTGGAAATATGTTGTTGTCTAAGAAAAACATGCATTTGTGCATGAACCTTTGTCTTCCTTAGAACTGACAGGATTGTTTTTTTGCTTTGTTTGTGGTTTTCTTGTTTTTTGGGTTTTTTTTGCAAAGCAAGAGGCTCTTTTGTCAGAATGTACTTTGAAAAATAGCAACACTTCTGAAGTCAGATCCTCTACGATACTGGATAGGCTATTGTTGCATTCAGTTATTTGAAATGTGTGATGAGGGATTGTTGTTCTCCTTAAAATCTGTAATTAATCTGCTTGAGAGAATCTAGGGTCAGGTTTCCTTCCCAGATAGGAGTATTCAAGCACAATATTCCAGGAAGCTCTTCTGGCTGATGCTTTTTGAGCAATGCATGCCATGATGTGCACACACACACACACACACACACACACCCACACACCCACACACACACATATATATATTTTTTTTTATTTTTTTTTTTTCCCCCCACACACATATTCTATTTCTCCAGTCCTGGTGAATATGGATGATTAGCCCCACATGTATCAGCTGACTAGGAAAACAGCAACATGGTGAATATATGGTTTTAAAATGTAGTATTTGTGTTAAGGCAATCCTCAGTGGTGTGGAGAGAATGGTGAAGTAGGCTGTAGAAAAAGTTGTGTAAATAGAGATATTGTCCTTTATTTAAGTGGTACACTTTCAGTGTTCTTGTTCTACATGCTCAGTATGGGATTTTTGAAAATTATCCAGTTCTTGTTTTAGAGGAATGCTTAGTGTTTGCAGAGTCAGGCCTCAGAAGGACAAGTAATGCATGAAGGACACAGAAGTTTAGTGGCCTTCTAAATCAGGTCACAGCCTATGTTTTTGCCTTTGATAACAAACTCTTGTAAACTTGATATTTGGACAACATAAATAGGAAGTTATAAATTTAAATAAAGGTTAAAAAATAATGTCCTAGATTTGCATCTGGCTTTTGTTACCAGTCTTAGAATGCTGCCCAGAGCAACAGCATGCCACATGGGAAATCTGATAACGTTGTGAATCTTTCAACCTTATGCATTCTAATCTGAATGTGGTTTCCTGTAGTATTGCTGATATGCCAGATAAAACAAGCTTGGATCCAAAATCAACCTCTGTTATAAATGGATGCTCTCTATTACCCCTATTTGTCCTGTATTCTGTGATTAACTGTTCCCTATCACAAAAGGGAAAACATTATTATATTCAGTTTTGTGTGTAGACTTGCTTCCAAATGGTAAGCAATTGCTGTTTATGTGACTGTTTAGTTCAAGTGCAGTTATGTTTTATTTTATGCTACATTTATGTGCAGAAATACTTTTATTCAAAGCAGCATCTTCAGGGTAACCAACTGCTTTCATGTTTTTTCAATGGCTGTAAAACTTTTCACCACGGTGATGAAATTATTATGATTTGGCTTCCTCAAAGTAAGCTTTTTAAATATTCAGTTGAAATTATATACAATAGATCAACTGCAAAATTTAGTATGAGCAAATAAAATTAATTATTTTGCTCTCTCTGAATGCTAAGTAGAATTTATGAATAAAAATGCTAAGAGTTGGCCCCTTTCATTCCTTTTTCCCTGTCTGAGCAGACTTCCATCAGATGTTTAGACATGAATTCCAAAATCCACATTTCCTAATTACTCCGAGAGAGTTTTGGTGGTTTTGTGCTCTAAAATATGTAGTATTACACAGTAGTCCCCCCCATTTCATTTAAGGATTTTCACATTTGTGAAGAAACAAGCAAGTTTTGCTGCTGTCTTATGCTAGAAGTTTCTTAACATTGTATTTCTCTAACTCAATATGGCATTTCAAGAACATAACCAAAAAAAGAAAGTTACCTCAGAAATCTGAGCCGCTGAGATGTGAAGTGCTGGGGGAAGTATCTACACATGTTAACACCAGCATGTAGATTGATTAGGGAGATGTTCTGTCAATCTTTAACAGAGTTGTTTTACTTCATACAGAACTTCAGAGTACAAGTTTGAGGTGCTCTCATTTTTCTTCTGAAGGAGCCTTGCTCAGATCTAAATAGAGAGATTAACTGCCCCAAATTTAAGGGCTTTAGTTTCTTGCCTTATGCCCTGGTGCTGTTAGAAGAAAGGGAGATCATGAAGAAAGAGCTAATGTAATTGAATAGTGGATTATATAATTAGCAATGGAGACCAATATTGTTTAGACAGAAGGGCAAAGAAAGAATGGTAGTGAGAAAAAAATATTGGTGATGTTACAATATACTTTTCGTGTTGAAAGACTAGACTAGACTAGTCTCCATAACTGAGAAATACTTCCTTTTGGTTTCTGGATCAAATTAATATTCAAGAATTCAGGAGAACAGGTTGAGTAAGAAGTGTGAAAATGCTTACTCCTTTCCTCTCCTTCTCAGGTAGTTTGGAATTTGGCCAGTGTCCTAGGAGTTGAAAAGCATGTATTTAAATCCTTTCGGGTAATTATGGATCAGTCCTCTGTACTGAAGCTATTTGGTTTATTTAAAAAATTATATTTCTGATGCCTTATTAGATGTGGAAGAGTGTAAAAATTCACGAACCATGTAGTACTTGGTGGAGGTGACAGTAACTGAAGTATTAGAAAATGAGCAATTCTTGTAGTATTGCTAGGAGAGAAGTTGAAATAGCCAGAATTAGAAAAAGTCAGAAGCTGAGACCTACTCCAAAAAACTCAAAACTTCCTTTGTTTCTTTTGTGCTGTCATTTTTGAGTACTACATGTTGACCGTAGTTCATCTATAGCTTGCTACAAGTGCTGCAGGCAAACAAAGTTTATATAACATATAAAGTCATAGAACTAAAGTTTTCAGTAGCAAAACTGGAGATAGAAACCAACTACCAATGTGTTCCGTAGCCATTTTATTACACAGCTATATTCACTGAGTTAAAAAGACATGGTTTTAATTTGCTTTATAGCTCAGCTTTTCTGTGAAGAAATTGCATCTGTAAAATATTGCTTGCAGCTGAAGTTATGGTTTAGTGGTGGTAGTTAAAGATTGCTATTACAAAAGGAAAAGGAAGCATATTTCCAACTTTCATTTTGAAATACATGTAAGCTGCATTCAAGAAATAGGTATGATTGTGACTTTTGTAAACCCATGAGAAGATAAGAGCAGGAAACCCTTGTTCCTCTCATAGTGGAACAGTGTCAAAATTATAGTTTTCATCCTACAATAATTTACTTTGACCTATCTAGATAGTGCAGAAAATTCTGCATGGCTGTCAGAAACTTGAAGTCTGTAAAATATTCCATACATCAGGATTACAATGTCAGGGAAGAAAGCATAAGAACATGGCAGATTTGATGTGGTGAGAACCACATGCTTAGGAACTCACAACACCAGAAAGATTTTCCAGTATTATTGTGTAAAGTTTGCTGATTAGTTTTTTTCCAACTAATTTAATTTCTATCTTTCTGAAAAATAGATAGTCCGAGAAATTAAAATCATATCTGGCCCTTGGTTTCTGTATTTACAAAGCAAAGATAGCACCTAATGCCGAGCAATGATGTCTTAAAATTGAGATTTTCTGTATTATGAGACCAGCTTTAAGGCATCTGAATTTGCAAAAACAGGGATATAAATCCAATCTCCTAAAAAACACATCACCAGTATGTAACTTTTCATGGCTATTCCCATACTTTTCCCTCCTCTCCCAGTGGAATCTTCCCTTCATAGTTTTTTGTGCAGCAAGGATAGTAAGCAAGATCTGAAATAGGTTCCTTGTAAAGACTTGTTTTAACAAGTTTCCACGTCATAAAGCTTTCTGAGGAAAAGTAGTAAAGTTTCTTCAGTTTCTTCAGTTCTTTTCTCTTTTTTCCAAGGTCACGGGATATGATTAGAATTTTTGAAAACATGAGCTTTTGTTGTAAAATGGAAATGTTGTGTTTAATTTGTGTAGCGTGACAAACCCCAAATATTGTGAAAGGAGCAGCTGTGTGTGATCTCCATTACCTTCAGAGAATGGGTGTGGTTCATGGTTGCTACCTCACTAGATTTGTGTACTTCTATTTGAAAGGAACTTGGCAATCTTGTCACTGAACTTCAATAAATCAAATATAATGTAGCTGTTTTCCTTTGAGATTTTTTGTACTTTCTAATCTAAAGCTGAGCCAGCGGAAGATTCTTTCCCTCAATAGCATCAGACATGACAAACAGCTGTTCTTGGGAAGTCTGCCTGTCCTTTTGAGTATATGAATTGCAATTATGCATGACCCTGAGGTAAATGTTGGCGTTATCTAGACTGTGGAGGGCTCTTTCAGTACGTGTGGCAAGTGGGCTAGCACAACTTAAATGCCTTTTCAGCATGCCTCAATATTTGGCTTGTAGAGGTTTGAGGAAGATGTTGAAAATTGGGAGAGGCAGTATTTGTGGTGCATTTCCTTAAACTCTCTACAGCATATGGAGCATATATAAAGTTACCTGATCAGCAGAGAACTGCAAACATTTTTGATGAATATTTTAAAGCCAGATGAACGCCAGATATTTGTTTTTTAAAGCCTTTTATTATTAGAATTTAATAATTTTTACTTAGGTGAAAGAGCCACAGCTCTATTTTAAAAGAATATCTAGGTCCTAGTGGGCATGATGAGCCATTATGGACACTTGATTTACTGTTTGCACTCCTGAGAGCTTGGATGCTGTTTCAAGATTTTGGAAGCCTGCAGCATTTCTGGAACTGACTTTCTAATGTCTCTTTTCATGAATGAGAGAAGCCTTAGCTTACATAAAAATGTAGTTAGGCTTAGAATTTTGAAACAGGCATGATTTTCTTCAGCAAAGAAAAATTCAGGCTTAGATGCAATAATGGTAGTCTTGGAGTCCTTCAGGCACTGGTCTACTGGTATTTCAGCATTTGGCATGAAGGAAATAACAGGTGAAGACTGTTATGCTCACATTGGAAATCAAACTCGAGGATTTTAACCCTTAATCCTTTGACTTTGCTATACTTTCTAAAAAGCTATTAGATTTTGGCCTTGCAACTTATTTTCTTACACCAAAGTATGAAAAATTTATGCTTCTTACATCTTTTTTATATTTCTGTAATTTTCTCTCTCTTTTTTCCCCTATGATGCTTTTTCCCCCATCTCTACTATCTGAAACTGACTTGAAAATTATTTTTTATAGAAATCGTACATTATATATTCAAAGATATAAGGTCCGAGAAACCATAAACCTTACTTTTTAAGCCCAGAATGTTCACTAGGCTAGATATTTCATTCCTTGAAATCAAGAGTGTGAAACAGGGAGACAGTAGTAGCAATTAGGATGTTACACTGACTTGCCTGCAGATTAGGTAGTGAATTAGGCAAGATTTGTCAAGATGATGTTATAAGGCAAATCCCTGTAACTGTGGGTCTTGTTTCAATTCTACTGGACTATTCAGATATAGAGAGATGAAATCATTTAATAGACCAACTAGTTTACATAGGAAAAATGAATGAGCTTTATGGGTGCCCAAGTTTTTGTTTAGATATGGAAAGGAGGTACCTTAATAATACCTTTATCTCATCAAAAGACTCAGGGAAACAAGTTTTAAGTTTCTGCAGCCTATAAAGAGAAATTTTTTGAAACTCCAGTAAATTCTTATGAAATGACATTTGTGATCTGCTAATAGCCACCTTCCCTTGGTACAGAACTTGCTAATACCCACTTTCCTTTGGTGCAGAACTTGATTCAGGAAAACATGAGAAATTACTTGCAGCTTGGGGTTGTGAGGCGTATAGAGGAGGCAAGATCTTTAAAGAGATGAATGGCTGTAGTTTGGTGGAGAAGTAAAAATTTCAGGAACATGAACTTAGAAATCTTCTTAAAGGCTTGTGAATAATGATACAGGTCTGTTATGGACAGAAGTTACCTTTACTGCATGCTGTAGATCTGTCTCAGCATTTAAGTATCAGGTATATGTGATTATTTTTCCTCTGGGTGCTATTGCTATATGTGCTATCTGGGATGTCCCATATATTTTGTCTGTATCTAAGGTACTCTAACAAGCTTTTTAAAAAATACAAGACACTCAATTCCATATTAAAAAAAACAGGATAACCGTTTTTCTGTGGTCTCTGCAAAGACATATATATTCATAAAGTAAAAAATGTTCAGGCTTCAAAACTCACATAATAATTTAGGTTAGAATAGCTAGACTTTGTCATGGAGAATATTGAGCCATGTGTGATGTTACACAAACTGGCTTTTTGGGAGCATGGAATGACTTCAGTTACAGTCAATGAAGTATTGAATATTATAGCTGAACTCCACTGAACTTAAGCTGCATTTGACAAAATCAACAATTCAGTAGAGTACAGATAACTCTTTCCTTCCTTCCTGTATTTGAGTGGTGGTAAGTGCAGGCGTGTTGTGAAAGTACAGATAAAGTGTATTTCTCTGCATGTGATCTCAGTGGTACTCCTGTATGAAAGATAACTTGGCTGATGCATGGCAGCTCAGGCTTAAATGATGTGTGTTCATTTGTAACAGGATGCATGTACAAGCAGTATTCCTGGCAATAGGTTCACTGTCTATATATAGTCTTAAAAGTTGTGGTTTTATAAAAACATGTTAATTTTAAGTAAGTGTGTAAGTGTATATTTATATAATTATGGAGTAATCTATACAGAGACTATCTGCTCAAGTATAATATATCTATTAAGCACTGTATTTAAGGAATAGTGGAGATATATTATATGTTAAGCTAACTAAATTAAAACAGAATATGTATTAGTTAAAGCCTAATCTATTTCTTGAGCAGTTCCTGTAAGTGTCAAGTACTCAAAGAATTACTATAGTTTACATTAAGTAATAGTAACATTATTTTAAAGGACTGACAATTGCTTGCCAGTATTACATAGGTTAGGTGTAGGGCAAGAAAACTCCTGAGCAGTCAAAAGGCTATAATCCAAGACCTGTGATTTTGTGCTTGTCTTGTTATGAAGTGCATTGAGGCTGTGTTACTCAGTCAATACCTAGCAGCCAGGTAACTAGCCCAAAGCAGGCGTGCTTAAAATAGACATTTTTCAGTTCTGTTTATTGTGCAGTTTGGAATGCTGATTGCTTTGACCAGCAACTGGGGGCATTCAGACTGGTGTCAAGGTGCCATTTTGCTGCTTTCAGGATCAAAACTGATCATTTGACCACCTAAATCCCATTTAAGTACACATTAGTTTATTTTGATTAAATTGGAGGGGCTTATGTATCAGCATATGGATCTTCTTTAGTATGCTAGAACATTTTTATCTAGGCAAAAAAAATGAAATTTCACCTGCTAAATATTGTGTGCTTGTTGGAATGGAAATAGAGTCAGCAGAAGGGGTCTGCCATTCAGTCGTGAGAGAAACAGACAAATGCTGGGTGGCTTGTCTCACTGTTAACGCTTCACAGAATAAATGAGCAAGTAAGAAAAATTATCTTTTAAATTTTAGGAACTCCTAGAAAAGGGGGAATTTGAATTTATTTTAGTGCCTGAGGCAGAAGATGATGATAGGCACATACAGAGTTGAAAAGCAGTTGTTCTCTGAGAAATAGGGACAGGATAAATGGAAGGACTCAAGCAACCTTTGCATGGCCCAGATCACAAACATATAGATTCCCTTTCTGCCACTTTCCAATGTTTTTAGCACAGAAGTAAATTGCAGTTTACTTGGAAGATATTTTGAACAACACTTAGTTTTCGCAAATAGATATGTCCTTAGCTTTTCTCTTCAGTTTTTAAATTATTTTAGTCTTGATTTTGAATAGCTTTATTCAAAAGGTTGTGATGTTGAAATTCGTGCTTTGAGCCTGTTTTTTCTTAAATTCTATTGTCTTGCAGCACATGATTCACATCTTGGAACAATATCATTATTCTCTAATGCTATTATTTTGCTATGATATATTGTACTTTATGTGTGAAATACAGAAATTCTTGAAGCTGCAGTGTTTCTGTTTGCTGCCAGATTGTGCCTTTGGATGGTTATAATCAGGAGGTACATTGTAGGTAAGTTACCCTGAAACATAGAGTTACTCTGAAATTCAATTCAGCATAAGAAGTATATATATATATATTGAGGTTATGGTCAATTCATCACAGCTAGTAGTCCATGTTATCATCTACTTGCCATCCAATCTGTAGTTTCATGCCATTCATATTAAAATATATTCTATGTAGTTTTTAATTTCAGGTGTTGTGAGTAATATAATTTTTCCATATGTTTCTACAAGACTCATTGTGTCACTTCCTTTTAATGATTTTTTAAAAACACAGTAGTATATTTGCTGTTGGAAGGAAAATGTTTCTAACAGCCTTTCAGTGTTATATAAGGTCTTTCTCTTCTGCAGTTGTAGGGTTTGTCACATCTTGTAGATAACTTTAACTTACTTAAATGTGCAAGTGGAATGACTGAAACTTTGCAGCAAACAAGCCAAGTGTCTGTATTTCACTTTCCTCACCTCCTGACTTCACCTTGACTCAAAATGTCACTCCCATACTTATGCTGGAGGACTGATGTATTATTCATTTTCACTCCCATTTTTCTTTCTGCCTTCATCAACCCCACGGAACTGCTGTGCATTGTGAAATGTATGCGTAAGGATTGTGCCATGTCTGTGTAGATTACAAGCTGTGGTTTTGATTATCCAGTATAACTTAAAGGCACAAATGAAGCATTGAAGGTATCAAATGATATTGTGATATCTGTAAGTGCAAATTTCAGTCAAATGACACCTGAACAAAATATTTCATTTACTGTTTGGAAGCATTTCAAATGATTTGCGCTTAGGATTTGCCTATCACAGTCAGTGGCCTTGCTGTGAAAAAGTCTTCTAGTTGGAAGTGTTCTGAAATGTTGTTTGGCTTCATGCAGTTACTGGGGCATCTGCTAGTGTTTAGAAATGTTACACAGGGAAAATCATTATTGTATGGGGGATGAAATATTTAAGGAAAGAGGTGGAAAATTACAAAAGAATAGAAAACAAAATAATTCTCATTTTTTGTGGTGAAGAGATGCACATATTGCATCGTTGAGCAAACTGGCTGACAAACAATTTTAATCTTCAAGCTACCCTGCTATGTTCAATATCATAATAGAAAACCTCCAGCCTTTAGGTCACTAGAAGACACTAAGTATTCACCAAACACCTTAAGCACTTTGATACTATCAAGAATAAGACGGGTTTTTGTTTAAATTGGGTTTAAACATAATGATTGATAGTGACTTCTCTTATAGATGGATGAAGGAGGGTGATCATTCTGCATCCTCTTGTGCAATCCAAATGATCTTTCCCACTACTACCTTGAAGGTTGACTACTTTGCAGTACAGGAAAGGATACAAGGGAAAAAAATGTGAGAGCAGAAGAGAGAATCTTGAATGAATAGGAAAAGGCACAGTGCTGAAAAATGAAATACAGGATCTTTTTAGCACATGTAGGTGCTGCCTTGCAGTCCAAATCTAAAGATTCCTGGCGTACTGCTCGATTTGTTGTGTCTGTATTGTTCTTTAGGATGAAGTTGCCATATGCAGCCGTTCTTCCAAGTGTCAGGTGTTAGAGGAGGTGTCTGACAGTGTCTGTTTTTTATGAAATAGGTCTCTCACTTCTCATATGAGGGCTGAGCTTTTATTTCTGTTCAGTCAGAGATGTTTCATCTGAAAAGAGGGTGTTCTATGCATCAGTATACAGACAATAACCTTTCCTGTTAAAGCCAGATTACCAGTCAGGTAAAGAGTACGTTTTTTTGGGAAAACTGGATGATATTTCTCATGGTAAGTCCTCATACTTTTTAAATACAATTACATATTTTGTATATTTTATTCACTGATTCTGTAGTGAAAAATACAGAGGTGCTCACTAAAATGAGGACAGGACCTTAAAATTTCCTTTAGACAGCCTTGCCTTCCACTTTTACATCCTGTGGCACTCCATGTGCCTTTACAGAGAATCAGACAGCAGAAGTCACACAGATCATCCTTTTAGGCCTGATGAGAAGAACATGATGGAAGATAGTTTTGATTTTCCTTTTCTTGGATTTACAAGACTTCAGACTTGCATTTTGGAATAGAAAAGGTGGTCACCACAACTGTACCAACATTTTTGAGTGCAAGTTGCTGTTGTCCTGCTGGTCCTGTGCACGTGTCAAGCTCACAGATGAACTGGCAAATGAGACCTCTCCCTTGGTCTACAGGTGAACCCTGAACACATAAAGGTATTCAGTGCCTGCTGTGTTACATACTGTATGTTTGTATAGTGCAAAAGAAAAAAAAACAGAAATAAATCTTAGATAATAAATTAACTAATTTCTGTTAAATAAATCAAGAGTAGTAATGATTACAAGAATATTGACAAATGGTTGGCAAAGCTGCTGAAGCATGCAAAGCTCAAGAATTGCAAGTAGGTTGGAAAGATTTGTGTACTACCTTATGTCTAAGTCTTTACTAAAGCTTATTATATTTGCCAATATTGTTGGTCTGCTACTGAAAAGCAGGAATCAATTGCTAAGCAGCAGAAGAAAAATGCCTAAATGAAGAACATCTTACTATTAGAGTCCATCCAGTCATTTGGATGAGAGAAAAAAAGTATTATTTAAGAATCAATGTAATGAAGAAAGAAAGTAGAACCATTATTGATTGAATTCTATCAAAGTATATTTAGGAAGATTATATTGACAAAAAGTGTCACATTTATCCAGATGTAACAGTAATAATTTATGTTTCTTTCCAATTCTGTTAACATCCTTTTTTTCCCCATGCAATATTTCAGTGTGATCTGTGGTAATGTAAACATGAAGAGTTCTAATGTGCCTTTCAAAGATCCTGGTCATCCTACTATGAAGATGTGCATGATTCCTAGGAAGAAATTTTTCTTTTCTTATCCTTGGATCTTTGCCAGTGCATATGATCCTTGTCTCTCATTTAGTGGATTTTATGTATACTGAAAAGAACCAAGTCTGTGTTTCAAGGCACTTCACGTCTGAATAGCAATACCTCCTTTTGCTTCATAAATTACTAGAAGGGAGACATGATGGAAGACTGCAAATCAACTGTCTTTTTGTTGCACAACTCTACATGCAAGCTCTCAAAAAATAATGATTTTCAGTCAATACTCTTCTCCTCTGATTTGTCTTAGAAATTAAGGTTTTCTTAGGCTTTTTATTAAATGTGTCTTGGAAGTGCCACATTTAGGTGTGAGCTGTAAATTAAGAGAGGGTGTGAATCCTAAAAAAGACCATGACAAGTCTAGTAAAAAGGATAGTACTGATTGAGCAATCTAGACAAAATGTCTGCATTAACTTCTCTCAGAAAAAATGTCATCAGGAAGGTAGGCAGGAATAAGGAAAGGGGTGAATAAAAGGAAAAATGAGTTGAATATGAAAAATTGAGGAATACACTGTTTCTACTTTGAATGAAATGTGTTAAATTAATTCTACGTTTAATAAGTAAATTCTATAGATTTCTTTGGAACCCAAACCAACAGCACACACCTAAAAGCTAATAGGGAAACTCTTTGTAATTTTAAATGTAAAGTGAGGAAAATAGACAGATGAGTGCATTATTTGGACAAGAAAGCAACAAAATGCTTCTCCTAGAAAGAAGAATTGATCTATAAAGTGGTACAGTAAAAGTCAATACTCTGGTCAGAAATTAATTTCTGGCAATTGCAAGTTGTCTAACCAGTCTTCAGATAATGTCAGCCATTCTACCTTCAAGGAAGCTATCTGCCATATCTTACTGAATTTAACTTTGAATAATATGAATTATTAATTTTGCATAATTAATGGTTACTCAGAATCAATAAATCTATTGTTACAAACTCCTGAAGTGTCATCAAATATCCTTTTGCAATACTGCAAGAGAGTGAATTTTCACTTGTCTTAATACATATGTATTATACCAGTNTTTTTTTTTTTTTTGGTTATCATCAGTTTGTACAAATAAAAAAGACCCATGTTCTCACAAAACTTGTTGTCTTGTGAGGATGCAGAGATCCCAGGGGATCCCAGACTACCCTATCACTTTGCAAACTCTGTGTAGAGCTTCATACATTTTATAACTAATCTTGTGTACACCATTCATTTTTCATAACATACATAGTAGTGTGAATTTCATTCTATACAGTTACACTGACTCATTCCAGAAAGGGATAGGGACTCAGAGAAGTCTTGTTACTTTTTGCACTGCCAGCCTTTCATTGTGCTAGAGTGTTTTTCCTATTTTTCTTCAATTGTGAATTTGAGCCAAACTCAGCTAATTCAGGACAATTTAGCTGTGTGGAAAAT
This sequence comes from Dicaeum eximium, assembly GCA_013396995.1. Taxonomy (NCBI): domain Eukaryota; kingdom Metazoa; phylum Chordata; class Aves; order Passeriformes; family Dicaeidae; genus Dicaeum; species Dicaeum eximium. Next base: position 1,016,852 of record VWZP01002982.1, on the reverse strand, counting down.
TGTGTCAGATTGTGTCAATGGAGAAAATGCAATAAGAGAAGCTTCTGAAGCTTCAGTAGCATGTGCTTCAAAGAGCCCTTATACCTTGAGAATATTCTACATTCCAAGTTTTTGTCATCTCTTTTCCCTAGTCTCCATCCATCCAACAGTTTATCTGAGGTTCAAGAAATGTATAAATGTAGCCTAAAAAGAAAACAAAATTTGAATTTGCAGATAAAAAATACAATGTGGACTTGTGGGTGGCATTCTGTTAACATAATTTGATATAACTGCCTCACCACCTTCTGGTGGCTCTGCCCTGTTAGTGTGAAATCATAAGTCTGTATTAGAAGCCTGTCACAGCACTGGGCTTCAGAAGATTCCTTTAATAATGAAAAATTGCAGTACATTGACTGTTCCACAGCTGATATATAAAACAAAAAAAATTAAGGGTTTCAGCAAGGGCTGTTAGAGTTTGGAAGAAGTTTGATACGACTTCTAGAGGAAAAGGGAGTTGAAACCTTGTTTGTGACTTGCAACTAAAAGGCAGAGAGGAAGGAAGCCATGTGACAGTCTATGGGGCAGTCTTATCAAGGGAAGTTTTTATATTTCTTTTGTATTTAAACTTGGAGACTGAAGTTCACATTCTATTCTTAACCTGGATGCTATTTTTGATTACTGTTACGTGCTTCATGCAAATGAACAGTGCTCTAAAATAAAATAGGAAGAAATACAAAAACTGAGAAATGAGATAGTCCTGGTGCCATGTATCAATATTTTAATTCTCCCTTATTGCAGAGAAACTGTACATGACATTTACAGGCCTTCTTTAAGAGGCCTTTTGCATTTGAATGGCTTTCTTGTAATTGCCTCTGACTGGGCTAATGAATGAGGCCTATGAAGTATGCAGTAATGATCTGTAGCAGAGCTGCATTTCTCCTGCAGCTACATTAAAAATAACTCTTGTTCAGTATGACTCCATGTCACTATCAATATTCAAAGCTAAATTGATTTATTTTGGTTTTGGCAGAGTAAAAAACACCCCCTTTTTAAATTCAGGTAATAATTTTTCTTCTAATGAGCTGTTTAGATCTTTATTCCATGTGAAAACACAAAATCACATCTAACAACAAGCAACAATAAAAAGTAATTATTTTCCAAATAGGACATTATTTTTTATCATGTGTGAGCTTTTAAAAAGGTATTAAAAAGTCATTATCAGTTTTAGATATCACTGGTGAACTTGTTTATGAAAAAGCTGGAATTAATATGGGTGTTTCTGACTGTTCTTGTTTTCTCCAGCATCCTGACTTCCTTTTGGGGATAATCTTGTATTATATTACCTTTTTTTTTTAATTAAAGTGTTTGAGGCATAGCTTCAGTGTATATTTTAAATAGCTGGGACAACTGAGTTTGGAGAGGCAGAGCAGAAGACAAGTTCATTTGTTGCCACAGTGAGGGTGATAACAATGGGTATAATTCCTGAAGGAAGATAATATGTAAATTAATAAATGTGCAGACACACAGTGACATACACATGCTGCTTAACTCATGGTTCTAGGTTCTTCTCTAGTCATTGTTTAGACATAAAAAACTGTGCCTGTACTTTTCACACAGGAGAGGTCAAAACCTAAATAAGAATGTTTGCATTCACTTGCCAGTTATTTGAGGAAATGCTGTACTAAAGATTGAATGTATTATGGTATTTATTACGTTTATTCTTGCATTAGCTATGCCTAGGAGGGAAGGAATTTTTTTTCTGTTTATAAAATAGATGCAGAGAGTTTTCTTTGTGATGTCATTAACATGAACTACAGTGTTGCTATTGCTCTTAATTAATTCTCATTTACCCATAAAATTTTGGTTTTAATTAGGTGCTTTAAGGTTGACAAAGTCAGCTGCCTGGAAGTTACTAGCTGAAGTTCCACTTCTGTTTATTCTATTTAAAAATGCAGTGAAAATATACCTACAAGCCAGAATAAGCACACAAGCATTGATAGCTAATGAAATTGGTTTATTTATAATTTGGAAGTCTCTTTTTTAAATTTGGCCTGGCTACTAGCTCTGGGCCATAGGGCTTTAAACCGCTCAAATGGAGATAAGTGTGGCTGGTAATTTTGAGAATGAGATGTTTCTGGGTGCCTTCAGGATGCTCTGAAAGGATACATGATTAAATTAGATCTCTAAGCATCCCAATTATCCTGTGGGGTACTTTTTGCATCAAAGTATGAGATACAGAGCTGCTACTGTAGGGGAATGTTGAAGCCAAGTAAGCTTTTAGTTGATTAATTTTCAGATTCTTCTATGGAATAAACCATTCTGTTGGATACAATCAGTTCAGGCTTTTGTAACACATCCCACAGCAGCTCCTTCTACACTCCTCTGGGAAAGAAGAGGTTCTAGACTCTGATGAGGTGCAACATACCCATCTCCTTTTTGGTTTCATATCTATGTAGGGTAAGGCTGTGGGAGGGGGAATTTCCTATCCCTCTTAACTCTTGATAGAGGAAGGCTGACAGGCAAGGACAGATCTTCAGAAAGGTGTCTTCATGCTTTTCTTATCTTTGGGATGTGCTTTAAAACCTGCAGTCTCTTGTAGTCATTTTGTTCACCTAGATGGCCACCCTAGCTTTAGCTTTAGACAAAAGAGATACCACGATGCTGTGCTCCTCGGCTTCTGCTTCTGGCAGAAATGTAGATCTGTCAAACTTTTAGCTGACTATCAGTTTCAAAAATGAAACTGATAAAGATGACTGGTTTTGAGCCTGAGTTGTGATAAGGGTCAGACCATTAGTGGACTTCCACTTTTTGGGGGTCTGGAATTCAGTTCTCTGCTTTATTGATGTTTTGTTAAATTTTAGGCTAGTACTTCGATCTGTTTTTCACATGAGAGTCAGGTTTTTTCTCAAAAGATTTACCACCCTGAGTACCACTGTCATATACCCATTAACATTTTGTTACAGTTTTAATTTTTAAAAACACTTCTATTAAACACATTCATCTGAGTTTCTTATTACATCTGTTTTAGCTATACTCTCTTTTCTGAGTATCCATCAAACTAAATTATTTTTGCTTTGTAACTCTTTCTTGCAAAATATCTTTTGTAGTGCAGAGTTCTTTTATTTACTCCACTTTAAAAGCTTAATGGACACTCAGATCATGTGTACTTCTTTTCAGTTATAGCTGGGCAGAAGTGCAAAACCGTAACAAAATAATGGAACTCTCTTAAAGCGTTAATAATTAAAAAATTTATAGGGTTTGTTATCCATACCAATTTTTGTTGTTTTCCTTCTTTAAAGTAGTACATTTATAATATTGCATTGGGTGGGCTCTTAAACTATGTGATTCCTTCAGGCTTTTTTCCTAATTTTGTATTGCATTTGCTTATTGGAAGACATCATTAATGTATAAAGCAGTATTGTTACCACTCATCTCAGTTTAAGAACTTGTCCCACTGTCCACCATAGTAATGTATTCTAATTACTCAAGAACACAGAATTCTGTTAAAGAAGTATTTTTGAAGCAATGGTATATTGACAGTAATAACCATAGAAGACATCAAAAGCTTAATTTAGAAAGAAAACCCATTCTTTGGAGTGACACTTTTTCCTAATTGTCAATGTGAAAAATGGCTGTCATTTTTGCATTTAGAAAATAAAGACATAGATGAATATTAAAATAATATCAGCACTTACTCTAATATACAGCTAAGTGATGTGAAGACATGAAAATTAGTTTGTGATTGTGTGTGCTGCTATTACAACTTGGAGTTCTTGTGTATTGCATAACTTGGGGAAAAATCCTAAATTATGTGCTAATTCTTTCTATCCAGAAGAAAGCAACTTTGAAACTTTATGGGTACATAATCTTCTGTGTAAATCCAGCAGGAGTCAGCAAGGCTGAACTTGCTGGGAGTATGTTTTGCTCAATGCATCTCAACAAAAAAGCAAAACAACAAAATAATAAAAGCAAATGATATATGGAACAAATACTGAGTCAGCAGATACTAACAGCAGATACTCTCAGATACTCTATTTTTTACCAATTTCAGTTTTAGGATAGGGATCTACTTACTCTGAATTGCCATTACTATGGCTGATATCCAGAGATCCCATTTTGCTGGTAAACTTGCAAGAGGCAGAGTTAGATAATCACCACAAAGTGGTTGGGAATGCCTTCTGTACCTTGTTGACTCCAAGCATTAGCTCCATTCAGAAAGAACTACATGCTTTAGGATTAATACACACAAGTTGTATCACAAGACCACTTCAGAGCATGGAATTAGTTTTTTGTTATTTTTCTTTTTGTATTAAAAGGTATAGCAAAGCTTTCACCTGCTATATAAAGTAATAGGGAAGATGAAGATACTGGATAAGTAATGTGAGGGAAAACATCTACTACAGAGACTTCAGAATATTTGTCTCTGCCTTAATGTTGGCACTTCTCAGATTTCTCTTTCTAAAAACAGTTTTGTCTCCTTCTTACATTTTCCTATTATATGTTTATTTTACCCTGAATTCAGAATCCATTGAAAACAAATTCCCAAGCTCATATTTTCATGTAGAAGGCATCTGTGTTTTCCTTCAGTTTAGTGATGCCAGAATCTTAGAAACAGTTTCAAAAAAGCTTTACCTTGCCTGATTTGTCTACTCCTACTTTACAAGATACACTGCACAATCAATATTTCTAACAGAAAAATAAGCATTTCTCACTACAAATGTGTCACAACTATGAAATAAATCATTCTGATGCATTCAGATTTTATCCTTGTATAGGAAGAAAATGTTAAAAAAAATCACTGCAATGTATATGACTGGGCATTATTTCAAAGAAAACCTCATTAGATGCATGGAAAGGCATAGTTCTCTAAATAGAAAAGCTAATCTCAAAGTTTTTAAAAAACCTAGTTTAGAGAAATGAAAATGGCAATATAAACAAAAGAATAGTTAATAAATAAAAAAGATAACTGGTAGTAATTAAAATTTATGAGTAGATATCTGAAAGCTAAATAAATCTGTGGAGAAACTATCAACCTTTTGGTATTTTGGATAAGGACAATAAAAATTTTTGAGACAGTAAAACATCCACACAGCCATTGGATAGGAAATGATAAAATTATTTTTAGGACATTGCAATATTAGACAAACTTGAAGGTCTTTAAAAGGGAAAAAGCAACATTTGGAAAGTAGAAGCAAGATGCTTCAGATAGTGGTAGGCAGATTAGCATTACACTAATCCAAAGAAAAATCCTGCAGAAGAGTGATCAAGAAGCATGATACTTTTAGGATTAGTTAGGAAGAAATTAGCCAACAAGAAATCCAGTGCTGGAAAATAGGTTCATGAAACAACTGTAATAAAATGTTTATTAGGTGATACATTTTAAAAACCTTGACATATTTAGTGCTCTAAATTATTTAGCTTTCTTTGATCAATCTAACCTCATTAAAACTAGTACTCTGCAAAGACCAGTGTATCACAATTTTAATGATAACTGATATCCCAGAGAGATGGTAAACAGAAAATCAGGTAATGAGGTTATAGCCAGGTCCAAAAGATCTTTTCTTGTTCTGAGGTTTATCATCATTTTAACATATCTGCACAAAAACCTAATTTTTTTTTCCCATAAACATTACAGATATCATAAATACTGGTTAAGCAATCATTAAAATAATGAAAATCAGATAGAGCTTTATAACACAGCACAGGTTGCATGGTATCATAATCTTGCCTGAATAGAATGTGCATTTATAACCAAATGGTATAAATAATACATATATATGTACTATGCAGACCCCTCCAGAGAACTGAATTCATGCAGCAAAGGATTTAAGTGCTGTGTATGGCCAAGTGTCCATAATGCACATTGGTGGCTGCAGGAGCAGTAATGCTCCTGCAGTACCTCAGGGAAAAACCAAAGGAAGAGTAGTCAGCTGTTACTGCACTAGCATTAGCATAGGTTTTTTTTGAAAAAGATGTTGTCTTATTCTAGTAACGACATCTTCAAAAGATTTTTGACTTCAGTTGTGTGCATTGATTTTTCAGTGACTTTTTTCCACATTAAAAGTTCATCCTTATATCTTTGGCTAAAATAAAAGTTTTACTTATTTTTGTTGTAAAGGTTTTAAATTTCTTCACATAATTTTAATATTTACAGCTTTTTCAAGTAAAAGAATTAATAAAATACCAAAATGACTTTGCTAAGAATTAGTTCAGCAGACAAAAGATCCTACTTTTGAAATATTTTAGGGCAAGACAAGACACTAATCATGACTAGTTTTTTCTTGGAAACATTTTCCTAGCTCAGCTAGGTAATGTAATACAGGAATCTCTTTGTGAAAATCCATATACTGGGCGCTGCATGTAACTTCATTAGACGAAAATGGGTTTTCTGTGCTTTAAATTTTAGGACTTTGTATTAGTCTATGATCTAATTTTGGCATTGTTGAGAACAATTAATGGAAATTACATTGTTTCTGAGGACACAACCAAGAGATAATTCTGAAAGGCACTTTTTTCCCCCCTGTAATTTAAATATTGTTTTTTTTTTAGTCTGTCTTTATGGTATTCTCTAATTTTCATAGGTGTTTTTTACCTTGTGTGTGTGTGTGTGTATATATATATGCATTTGATTTACTTATCAAGGTAATCTCACTGCCCTTTCAGACTTTTTGGGAATACTTTTTAAAGAATACCTTGTACCTGTAACATGAGAACATAATCTGCAAGAAATGTTCAATTCTGCAGAATTTTTCCAATATTCTTAAGAAAAAAGAGTACTGAATAATTTAAGTCAGAAAAATTTCAGCCAGACTGTTTTTGTTCATGAAATTTGGATATTCATTTAGGATTTGTTTTTCTAAGTCAAGCATACACAAGTCTGAAAGTGCTATCTTTAGAAAAACATTAGCGATTTTGAAAATGTTCTGTGGGTTTTTTTGTTTCTTTTTTTTTGTTGTTGTTGTTGTTTGTTTTCAAGCAAGCTGTCAAAATAACTTAAAATTAGTTGCATTTGCTTCTTGTGAAATTTATACAACACAAAATTCCAGTGAGAGAGATGATCATGAGAGGAAAGTCCTGCTTATCAAACCTGATTTCCTTTTATGATACGGTGAGCCACCTTGGTGATCAAGGGTGGCCAGTTGATGTAATCCTTTTGTATTTCAGTAAAGCTTTCAGTACTGTCTCTTACAGGAAACTTTTTCAGAAAATGTTCAGCACAAAGCTGGATAAACACGTCATGCAATGGGTGAGCAACTGGCTCACGGGTCGAGCACAAAGGGTTACAGTGTGTGGAGTGAGTTCAGACTGGTGATGTGTCACTGGTGGAGTTCACTGGGCTCCATCCTCTGCCCTGTGCTCTTCAACATCTTCATAAACAACTGGGTCACAGGACTGGAAGGGATTCTAAGCAAGTTTGCTGATGATACTGAATTATGAGAGCTGTTGACTCCCTTGAGGGCAGAGAGACCCTGCAGAGAGACCCAGACAAATTAGAGAGGGCTGAGCAGCCCAATGAAGTTCAACAAAGGAAAGTGCTGGATTCCACACCTGGGATGGGACAACCCTGCGTGTACGTATGGACTGGGAAACAAGAAGCAGGAAAGCAAAGCTGTGGAAAGGGACCTGGGTGTCAGTGGCACATTGAGCATGAGTCAGCTCCTGGTGGCCAGGAGGGCCAAGTGTGTCCTGGGGTGCATCAGGCACAGCATGGCCAGCCAGGAAAGGGAGGGGATTGTCCCACTCTGCTCTGCACTGGGGCGGCCTCACCTCGAGTGCTGGGAGCAGTTGTGGGTGCCACGATGTAAGAAAGATACTGAACTATTAGAGTGTTCAAAGGAGGGCAACAAGGATGGTGAAGGGCCTTGAGGGGAAACTGTATGGGGAGCAGCTGAGGTCTGGTCAGCCTGGAGGGGATCAAAGGAGACCACATTGCAATTACAACTTCCTTGCGAGGGGAAGAGGAAGACCAGACACTGATCTCTCTGGTGCCCAGTGACAGAACCTCAGGGAATGGCCTGAAGTTGTGTCAGGGGAGGTTTAGTTTGGGTATTAGCAAAAAGGTTCTTCATGCAGAGCGTGTTTGAGTCCTGGAACAGCCTCCCTAGGGACGTGGTCACAGCACCAGCCTGCCAGAGTTCAGGACATGTTTGGACAATGCTCTCAGGCACATGGGGTGACTCTTGAAGGTGTCCTGTGCAGGGCCAGGAGTTTGATTCAATGATCCTGATAGGTCCCTTCCAACTCAACATACTCTGTGATTCTGTGATGATTGGTAAATGATAAGGTCCAAAGGAAAGTGAATTAATCTAGGGTGTCTGTTGTAGAGATTGGTTATGAGAGTGTCTTTATGGAATTTGATCTGCTGCTTGTTCTGCTGCAAAATAATCCTACTGTGCCAGAAATTCTTGTAAGCAGGAGCCTAAGCTGAATTGAATCAAACTTAGAGCTTTTATACAAATACTAGTTATTTGTATTGCAGTTGAAAGATGGTGAATCTGTCATTCAGCTGTTGTTTAGCAATTTACTATGAATTATTTATTATTCTGATATCTCTGTTCTTTTTCTGATATACAGGAAAATTGCTGGTGAAATGCAAGTGTATTTATGCAAATAGAAACTTGAGTTAGATTAACTCAGTGAGATATGTATTCTGTAACAATAGCATGTTGTGTGGGGTTTTTTTATTTTCTCTAAGTCAGAACTGAATTGATTTTTTTCCCCTGAATTCTCTTGTTTATGTTCAGTAAGGCAGACAGATGGTTACAGGAAAGATATTGGTTGTCGTCTATGAAACACATGGCACAATAAACTAGACATAGGGAGATAACTGTGGTCTTTGTATGTTCTTAAATGTTTTTTCTAGAGAAAATGCTGTATTTTTTAAAATCTGGCTCCTTAATTTATCCCAATTCATTTATTGAACCAGTTATACAAACCTTGCAAGTGAAGTATGTGCTGCTTACTTAAAATACTTGCAAAGCTACCTATGCCTTTGAGGTGGGACTACTCATTTGGTGTGAGGATGTGTCTCTACCTTCTCCCTGAAATGCATCCTGGAAAACTGCCCATTCTTTTAGTTAAGATGCAAGGGAATGGCTTAGGCCATAAAGAGATGGCTTAAAGCTGTGTCACAGGGAGTTCTGATTGGATATAGGAGTGTTCTGCACTGAGAGGTTGGTCAAGCACTGGAACAAGCTCCCTAGGAAGGGGTGATTGTCAGAACCCTGAGTGTTCAAGAAGTGTTCGGGAAATGCTCTTAGATATGTGGTTTAACTTCTAGGTTGCCCTCTGTGTAATCAGGAGTTGGACCTGATGATCCTTGTGGGTTTCTTCCAATTTAGGTTATTCTGTGATTCTGTGGTTTGGTTATAGATCAAAATACTTTTAATGTTTTAATTTGGACTCTTAACCTATTTTCCTTTTGATTGTTTCCTGTGATTTTACAGGTATCACACTATACACAATCTCTGTCCCTTCTTTATTCTGAGTTTCCTATTTAATTGATGAAGTAGTGTATTGTTTAACTGGTTTTTGATTGATAGCATAATTTGACTGTTGGTTGTTTCTTATTGAAAAGGTGGAAGAGAAGTGCCATTCACATAATTAATTTTTAAAGTTACTTCCCTATCTGTCTCATACTTCTTCAGTTGTTTTTGGTTTTTTTTTTTTTTGTTTGTTTGTTTGTTTTTTCTCCTTTGTTAGCCAGACTGTTACCGTATTTCATATAAGGCAAATAAAGGAAAAATAATTATGTATGCATCTGGTAATGTTACAATGCTACAGAAATAATCTCATCCCCAGTGACTGCTGAAATGCAAACAAAGCATAAATACCATAAAGAAACAAAATTATGAATTTATATGTGCATGAAATGGTTAAATGTAATATGAAATGTAATATGAAATTTGGACGCCATTATTACAGAAGTGCAGAGCACCATGTTCATAATATCTACTGATTCTGTCAACCTAGGCCTGGAATGAAAAAAAAGTGTCTTCCAAAGAAAGTAAGAGAAGAGTGAGGAGGAAGAGGCTCTGGTTTAAGCTTGATAATGCAGTACAAATTATATAGGGGAGATACGTTGCACAAAATGAGCTGTCACCCTTACAAAAATGAAGTTTTCCCATTCATGTCATTGCGGCTCCTGCTGGAGCAAAGCCAAACTTGCACCACTTAAAATGATGCTGTTAAGCGGGAGGTCTGCTAATTATACTTTGGGAGTCTGAAGAAACCCTGTATGGAATAAGGAAAAACTTTTTGGCTTAATATCTGAACTCTTAAAAAGTAATCTTACATCAGAATTGTTATATTAAAATATCTTCTTTCACATGTATTTTACAGAAAGTCTAGACAGTGAGATATCCAGAATATGTGGGTACCTCCGGTTTCTCTGTGCAAACTCTCAAAATATTACACATTTTGGGTTTTGCAGAATCCATATGAACTGTGAAATTATTTTTTTTAGCTAGCTAAATTCTGCAAGAGAATTACTTGGTCAGTTTTGAAGATCATACTTCGTCAGTTGTTCAAGGCCGTGCAATGAATCACTGAAGATTAAAGGCTAAAACTGCTTAATCTTGAGTGTTTGTTGCTCACTCTGTCAACTGGATAGGATTTTCAAGGAGATACTGATAGAAATATTTTAATCTGTTCGTAGAACACATCAAATAAATCAAATGATGATGATGATGACAAAGCAATATCTCTTCAAAGCATCAGTAAAACAGCAACTTATGTGTCACTTCACAGTTCAGTAGGGTCATAATGCTTGCCTGTTTAATCCAGTTATGCTTTCAGTGTTGTGGAGAAACCTGCAAATTTTTAGCAGCCATTGTCAAAAAGGCAAGAATAAAAATAATAGTTAAATTATTATATTTTAATTTAAGAAACATTCATTGGAATGCTATCAGTATGAAGCTTTGGAAAGTTCATTATTAGAATGTTGAATATATCGAGGTACAGAGCTGACAGACCACAATCCACTGGTGTTGTTTAAGTTCAGCATCCTATTGGCTTAATTTAGGTAAAGCTGAGGTATTTTTAGCTTTTAGGTGGGTGTCAGAAATAGGAAGGAATAAAGAAGTAACATGTTCTTTGGTTTATTTTTTTGTGCATGTAAAGATTTCAGATCACAAATAGCTAAATTTAGGGTGGTTCAGTTCACAGCTGTTTTTAATATATTTGTTTTGTTCAGATTTCTGATAATTGACAGTTAAAATATGAATTAATTGTACACAGATTATTATTTCCCTCTAATATAAATAAATGCCCCTTGAAAATGTCTTCCCTTCTAAAGGAATGCCAAATCCAAGTTTTTACTGGAGTCACTAAATTACATGTGTGTGTTATTATAATAAATAAGCAAGAGGAAGTGTAAATATGAATCTTCAGAATACTTGCATCTGCCTAAATTGGGAAGACTTGAGTCTAATGAGTTACTTTAAAGTATTTTAGAAGGATTCAAATTGAGTTTTCGTGTACAGTGTGACACATCAGTTGTATAACCACTCCGTAGTCTCTCTAGCCATTTTTCTACTATGGCTTTCTCCCAACAAAACCAGCTCCCTTCCCCAACATATAGAATGTGTAACACTGGAAATGAGCATTTAAAAGCTGGAAATTAGAGTTTAGATCTTCAGAAAAGGGTTATGAGTTAACCATATTCATCTGTTTGCAATACAATCTTCTGTTACTTGGTCACATCCTGTTTGTTTTTTATTACTGGGTATTACGAAAGTGTAAGATTTTTCCAGGCTTCTTTTAGTCCTCAGATGTGGTCTTTTGTCTTACTGTTTTCCATTTGAATCCTGTCTTGAACATAAAAAGTGGCTATTTGCCTTCTTCATGATTTTGTGTTTTCTTGATAATACTCTCTATAGCAGTATTTAGTACTAAAGCATTACATAATTAAAGGAAGTGAGAATCCCCTACCAAGTCAGGCTGAGAAAGGTATTACCTCCAGCCAGAAAATGGAGTTACAAAGAGGTTTTAAACAAAAATTTTCCATTAACATTCCGTGCCCATGAGACATTTGGAGTACAATCCTTTCTCCAAATACGGGAAATCACAGCTGGAATCTTCAGAAATTTTTGCTGCCAAACTTTAACTGCTCTCTTTTCTGCTTATTAAGGCATGCACAGAGAAAGAGGGAGTACACATGAACAAGGTGATAGCTGGTTATCTTTTTAATACAGCATCAAAGGCATGTCCTTTATAGGTCTGCATTAAGATAGAGTTATTCTTTGGAAAGGAATCATTAACACTGAGAAAACTATTTATCTTTGCCAAACTTGTCTTAGGTATCCACAGAAGTTTTCTGACTTGCAGAAATTTCTACTAAAATTTTAGTCCAAAGCATAAAAATCTCCATTTGTTTCAGATGTGAGTTTTAATTACTTAAACATTTTCTTAGAAGAAAGTTTGTGAAATAATATATTTTCGCTTCCTAATGGTGTGTGTTTAATTTTATTCTTTTATGTATAATTTTATTTTCTTTTACCGATTTTCTCAAGTCATTGTCCTAATGGAATGAAAAATGTAAAGAAAAATACTATTGCAAAGTTCTACTCTTTTGTTGGCCCTTTGTAGGCATCTGGAGTCCCTTTGGTCTGAACATAACATCTTGAGTTTTTCTACTCAACGTTACCTGGACTTCTAATAATTTTGCTTGTCCTCTGAAAATCAGATCTTTTTTTAAAGTGTAGGGTCCAAATGAAACTATTGCTTAGGTCTCATCATGGAAAATATGTCATTGTTTTTAGTGCTGTTTCTAACTTCTAGCTATTAATAAAACTTCTGATACAAATTATTGAGACCTTAAACCTGGACATTCTATACCTCTGGTTAGGTGCTATGGAATGAGGATCACCCTTTTTGTAACTACATTACATGGGGTCTCATGATCTGAGATCCATTCCAGCTCATATATGATTTTTACAGAACTGCTACTCAGTAATTGTGCCCATTCCTGTGTTTGTGGAGCTGCTTATTCCTCTCGTGTTAAGTTTTGAATTTTCTGGATTTCAAGTTCAGCTTTTCAGGCTTCTCTAACTGCTGGAGAGCTTCTAAACCTGTTTTCCAGACAGTGCTATGGTAATAAGCATGCTCTTTGTTCTATTTCTGTAATTAATAAGCATATTAAATAGTATTGAATGTGGAATAGAATTCACATGCAGAATATTGCTTCTTGTATCCTTCCGTCTCTTTTAGAATTTAGCCACATGTAAAGTAATTTGAGTCTTTTCTGTACCATCATGATTTTTCTCTGAAATTAATTTTCTTCATTTAGGAAGAAATACATGCAAACAAACAGCTTCTAAATTTCATCCACCTTACTTTTCCCTCATGGCATTGTTGTGACCTTTAGTGAGAAGATGGTCAATTACTGGTCTGAGGGGAGGGAGTGTGAAATCATTTAAGTCTGTCCATTGTAAGGAAAGGGCAAGACTGTATGCTGACATAGAAGAACACTTCCCAAAAAGCTGTAGGGGAATTTGACTGTTGAGATATAAGAGAGATTATTTATAATCTTGGGTATGAGAAACTGAGAACTGTAGAGCTTGATGAAACGCAAGAAGATTCTTTTCCTGAGAAAAATGTAATGCTTGTGAAGATTAAGCATGACTAAAAAAAGAATTCTGTTCCAACCTCCTAATATTTTGATAGCCTGCACTAAGGTCAACAGGGATTTGCCTAGTTAACATGGATATTGTTTAAAAAACTAAACATTTGCAAAAACTCTTCAAGGCTATTGATAATTTAAAATGTTCTTACCTATCAAGGATAAAATCACATGCTGTTTCCAAATAAAATATTGTGATCCCTAATTTGTGATTCTTACACTAGATGATGTCAGCATACTTACTTGATTGGTGTTCTTTCTATGTATTTGCAGAATTTGGAGGTCTGTTGTCCTAGCAACATTAAAAAAAACCTAAAAAAACAAGCTGGGGCAAGAAACTTCTATTCCAATTAATATAGTTATATTAGGGTTCAAATGATTCTCATGTTAGATAACTATGCCAAAGAATGAAATTCAATATAAAAGTAAGACTTAGCATTTTTTAAATTAGCCCTAAATATTAACAATTGTTTTATTGGACCAGAATAGTTGAGTTGAGTTGATTTGTTTTGATTTTTAAAAATAGTATTCTTAGTAGCTAGTTTGGGTTTATCCAGTTGAACAAACCACTACATATATATGTTTTAAAGCAGATGTGAAAGACCAGTGTTGACAGTACAATCCTGTTACCACTTTACTTATTTTGTCTGTACTTTTGTTTGTACAAAGGACCCAGAAAACTGATGCTTTTATTCTTAGGTGCAGTTTGAGACCTAGCATGAAATGGTAAGGGAACTACTCTGNTTTTTTTTTTTTTTTTTGTGGCTAATGTACATGATGTTGCCATGCAATGGGAGGAACTGCACTTTTTTCCCCCCTTTTTATACACATAGTGAATCAGATTTTAAAAAATTACTTAGATACTCTCCTAGCCTGCTTATACCTCATACACATGTCACTTTTTAACCCTAAAATCTTTGCTTTTCTTCTTGCTCTAGGCTCCATTAATCCTGATCTTGCAAACAGGCCACACCTACAGCAAAGATGCAGAAGCTGAGCATTCTTGCTTTCCTTTACAGGTGCTCCAGAGTCATGTCTGTGTGCACCTTCAGGAGCTGTCTCGTGCCAAAACGGAGTGGTGACTGCTGTTTTATTTTACACAGAGCATGTTACACAAAGGCTTTTCTGGGGTGAAAGCCTCCAGCTGCTCTTGTTGAGTCTATAAAGAAATGACTTGCTAGGATTTGAGGAAAGAAAAAGCTGTGATCATAGCTTGACATTAGTTGAAGACTTTTCAGATACTGATCCAATTACAGCAGTAAAGTGATTTAGGTCACTTTTCATCACTGTATCCAAGTGTACACTTTACTTTAAACATAGGCTTAATTTCATTGCCTTCAGTGGAACTGTAGCAAGCATTAGGTGTTCTTTGGATTTAAAGCCAATTCCTGTACACTGCTGATAAACTACAGAAGTAAAAAACTAGCTGTGGCTGTGCAGTAATCCTGATAGAACTGGGCTAATATCAGTCATGCTGCATCAGGAATTCATTTGGTTTGCAGTCTCACTGCAAACCACAGTTTTTTCTTATTAATACAGTTAGTAGATGATAGTTAAATGTGTCTGATTGAAGACAGCACTGAAATAACTCCAAGCTGTACCCGAATCAGTGTCTGACCATGTTCCTTCTTGTGTATATGATTCTTCCTCTTACTGAGCCCCAGAAACAAAAATAGCCGTAAGAGACAAATTATCATGTCTGGTTCCAGGTGAACTGATGAATGCTGACAAATGTTAGTCCTGTGAGTACTTTAATTGTCCACCGGTACCTCTTGTTGTCTAGCAAATTTGATTTAGGATCCTATCATGCAGCATTCTTTGAGTTAGTAATTTTTAATTAGTCATTTAAAAAAGACATTAAAGGGTAAAACTGACACTCTGTACTGGATTTTTTTCTCTCTAAGTCCCATAAAACAGTCGCATAAAATTTATTTTTTCCACTTTTCATATCTGCAATTGCTTTTTCTCAAGATCAAGTTCTACACAGTGTCCAATTGCACACAACTATGTTTGTATAAGCAATAAGACAGGCTTATCTAATCTGGTTTTACACTAGTCTCAAATCTTAAATGTAGCTTAAAGCTGACAGTTCCCTATCTTTTAAAAATCAGTTCCAGTGTCAATTGTTTCAATATTTTTTTTATCATTTTGTGATTCTCATAATACATCATCTTATTGGAAATAAGGTCTTGTCTATACAGGAAACATTTAATATAATTAAAGGTCCATCTTTAGACATAGATAAGCTACACTATTTTTAATCATTATTGTATAGTCTACATACACTCTACGTAGCTTTTAGTAGTTTATTTTGGTCTAGTTGATATCCAGAAGTTTTCTAAATGTTCATTGAAGGTCACAGTAGTACTAAAAGTGTGAATGAGATATAGACCCATTATGCCTGATGCCAGGACCAGAAGCAATAGCTATCAAATTTCTGCCATAGGACTTCAGTCTCTTGGGAAATTTGGGTGCCTTCCAAAAGCTACCCCTAAGACTCATTCATAGATTTCTATGTGTTTCTGTTAGGTTCATGGCTGCATAAATAAATAAAAATGTGACATTAATTATGTATTAATGTTTCCTGGTTTACACGTATTAAAAATGTAAGGCAGTACTGTTACCCAGATAAATTTTCCTTTCATTTGTGACAGGAACCTTACAAAAAAGAGGTTTCAGAAATCCCTGATGATGATTTAGCCTTTTGTCTTTCCCAGTTTCTACATTTTCTGTTTTCTTATACTTTGATTGATTTTGATGCTTCTAGTAGTTATTTATAATCTAAATCTATTGTCTCCATTTATTTGTTGGCAAATTCTAGGGACAGCAAGTTAGTGTTTTATTTACTTTTCAGAGTGAATTTCAGCCAAAGCTTCTGAGGAGCACAGGGATGTTTTAATTAGCTGTTACGGGCTTGGTATAGTTCTGTGTTGTTGAAACAACGAAATGGCTGTTTAGTATAGAGAAAAAAACCAGCTCAGGTGCTGGCAGCAGTGCTTCCAGATTATGAGAACTCAGTACAACTGCACCACTACTGATAACTGAGGTAGTTTAAGCAGGGCTAGCTCTGGTAGTCCTCAGTGGCCTTCTGCATGCAGGCATACCATAAATTACCTTACACTTTGTTTTTATTTTCCTTGATTCAAATTCAGGAAAAGAGGTGCTGTTCCCTTATTGCATAGGAAATCATAAGTTAAGGCCATGAGCCTTACTGATATATGCAAAGTGTTTTGTGACTTTGAGCATGTAAATTATATGAAGGGCAAGCTATTCATCCTCACAGTTTCTTTTGGCCTTGGAGTATTTATAGAGGCTCCCTGTGGAGCTGCACTGTCAAGCATCCCCCAGCTGGGGAACAGCTTATGAAAGGTTCTCTGAGGACTACGTATGCACACTGAAAACTCATTAATAGTCATACGCAGCCCTAGAAGCAAGACTATTCCTGTGTCCTTTCTTCATCTGGAAAAATCTTTTGGGTTTATTTCTTTCATAGTGACATCTCCTACTTTGGAGCATTTTTTTGTTAATGCTCAAGGTTGGCTTCAAAAGGGACTAAATGTCATAGAGCTTGTTATTTTAATGTCTGACAGAATTATTGTCTCAAAATAGGTGTTCAGAGTCAATCCTCTACTGGATACTCAGCTGTTTGCAATCCCAGTACAGAACATTAAAAACATCTCAATATGTGAAGAACAGAGCCAAAAATATGAAATTTGGAGGACTGAAATCTGAAATTCTGTGGCAGGGGCAAGATTTTGTGCACAGAGTAAATAATAGGTCAGAATAAAAATGCAGAATTATTATGTAAAGTCATAACAGTTCCTGATTGGACTGATTCCACACTGCTTCTGTGGGGTAGAATCTCCCCCCTGTGTCTTTGATGCTGCAACAAGGCGAGCACCATGTTTGACCTATGGTCTTTGAATTGTTTTCTGAAGTTGTTGAGCTGTTCTATAGAGCTGAGCTGCGTGATTTCTTTGGTTCATAATTTTTCTTCAAAATGCAGCATATCACTTAGTGATCTCGTCATGGCAAGTATTTACTCCTATGTTTCTATTCCATATCCATTGCAAGGGTTTTTAAGTCACAGGCAGCGATTCATTGCTTAAGATGTAATTCTGTGAAACCTTCCATTGTCATTTTATGAGTTATAGATTCATATTTTCTTCTGTCTGAGGACCTGATGAAGATTTTTCTGCTCTCAAATTAATGGTTTAACTGTGTATGCATTTGAGACCTGATCAAGATTGTGTTTTGAGTGCATGGTGAATGTGGTGGTGGTGCTAGGTAGATGGTTGGACTTTGATTTGGTGAGGGTTTGTTTTTTCTTGAATATATACTGGTGGAGTGCTCTGTTGTTTATCTGCAATGATTATGCATTTAGAAAGATTCCAGGAGTTGCTGATAATGTACAAGATACCACTTCAGAGCTTTCAGGCTCTAAAAAACTTCAGGAAAATTAGTGAAAACAATGTAAGTAATTCTAACATCTTGGTTCAGATGGTCTATCCAAGCAACAAGGTGAGGGAACAAGTTAGAGATTCATCTAGAATGGGGTCCTGGTGTTCAACTTCCATCTTGACATTTTGTTGTCTTGAATCTCCTGTCTCTAATACATAGAGACATAACATGATGCATGAATGTCTGAGATCAGTTCTATAATGCTATAAGATGAAGAAAACCTTTCCATTTCATGCCAGATTTACATTAAATTTGAAGCTGTGAAATTTTCTGACTTTCTCAGGTGAATTAATTTGAGTGTTCTTAAAATTCTGACCACCAGCATATCCTCATGAGCACCTTTCCATATAATTAGAAGCAGATGAAGTCGGTGTGGAGGAAAGTGAGGTAATTTTGCTTCTTGCACAGCATGAAAGGAAATCTCAATGGTGTTCTGAAGGATCATCCTGAAGAATCTTCCTCTAAGGTGAAAGGAAGTAATAAATCTACAGATTACCAGGGGGTATGACTACCAAAACAATTACTAAGAAGATGTCTCTAAAATCAGAGGTCCCAGGAGAGGTGAACTTTTTCAAAGGAGACATTAACTTTCTTCTTGTAAGAGAAAGTTACATTAGAAGGCTGTTGTCCAGCTAGCTTGACAGAAAACATCTGGGCTCTCTGGTGGGTGGCAAAAGACATAAGTATTTTGTTTTACTCTGTTAGTAGCCATGAATAGATGTGTTCTGTTCTGGTGCAGCCTGTTCTGTTGCAGCCATGGGAGAAGAAGTGACGCAAGAGAAAACTTTTATATTTTACTTCACTCTTTATTGTTAGTGTCTTTTAATGATGTCCAGGGCTGTGCAACATGTGAGAAACTGCCCTTATGCTGTTGTTCTGCTTCACTGCAGAATAATGAATGTCGTATCTCAGGATTCAGAGCCTGCCTGCAGCAAATCTGGTCAAAGGCAAGATGCTCTAATAAAGCTTCAACCCTGGGTTTAAAGCTAGTATATGTGTTTAGGAGCAGTACTCTCTGTCACTGGAATAAGCAAATTATTCCTGCTCCATGTGGTTCAAAACAGGGAATGCTGATTTGAGTGTTTATGCTTTCTATCCTGCAGCTCATGTGGTGGTGTTTTGTCCCAGGGCGCAACTATTCTCTGAGCTGAAGACTTTAGCAAAAAGTCTTGTTCTTCAGCTTTTTAATTACTTCCTATGCTTCTGTCTTTCGACTCTCTGTATGTTGATTCTTTACACCAAGACAGTTTTTCCCATTTTTTGGTACAAACCTTAGAATATCAACAAGAAACAAAAATAACAAAAATGAAAAGCAACCTTCCAACCTTCATAATTTTCTTGAACAAAGGGTAAGCCTCACAAGCAGTTGTGAGCTCTAGCAGTTATTACCAGTCTACCTCAACATATTATAATTAATAAAATAGTTATTTAAAGCAACTAATATGACTGTATTTTTTATTCTCTCTCT